>JAYJKW010000312.1:37018-78893 GCA_035084275.1 Hydrolagus colliei
TGTTGGTATGTTGTGTGTGATGTATGTGTGGTGTGTATGTGTGTGTATGTGTGGGTGTATGTGTGTAGGGTGTGTGTGTGTGGTGTGTGTGTGTGTAGTGTGTGATGTGTGTGCTGGTGTGTGATGTGTGGTGTGTTGATGTGTGTGTGGTGTGTGCTGTGTGTGTGTGTGTGTGTGGTGTGTATGTGTGGTGTGTAATGTGTGTTGGTGTGTGTGTAGTGTGTATTGATCATTGAACTCCTTCCCAGACAATCCTCTTCAGAGCTCCAGCGCTAAAGTTTCCATCAAAGTGCGAGATGTCAACGACAACGCACCCGAGTTTGCTGAACCTTACAAGGCCATCGTCTGTGAGAATGCCAAACCTGGGCAGGTCAGTACAGAGTCATCTCAGCCAGGCTCTCTATCTCTATCCTTCCTCTCTCTCTGGCTTTCTCTTACTGTATCTGTTTCGAATCTGGTCAAGGCGAATCCTCGGGCCACTTTCCTTACTCCACACACACACAGATACATATACTGTACACACACACACACACATACATATACTGTATACACACACAGGTACACATAAACACGCCTAATAAAAATCCATTCCCCCGCAAAGAAAACAATAATATATTCAATCCACAACTGCTTGTGTGTGTGTGGGGGGGGGGGGGGGGGGGAGTGGGAGGGACGCTGCTGTGCGCAATTGGCTGCCGCGTTTCTCTCTCACGCAAATATATATATATATGTACAGTCAATTCACTTTACAGCACATTCTGTGAAGCGCTTTGAGACACAGTCTAGAAGACGTGAAAAGCCGCGATATCAAAACGCCAGGATTAATATTATCAGTAGTATTATTATTAATATTATTATTCTGTTGATCCTGAGTTTCCCTATGCAGTAAACCTGTCTTGTTCTGTCCTTATCTCAGCTCATCAAGACTATCCGAGCTGTGGACAGGGATGAGAGTTCTAACAGTCCCTGGCTCTCCTTCAGCCTGGCTCCCAATCCCAACTTCACCCTCCAGGACAACAGAAGTAAGATTCTCCCCCTCCACTCACACACTGTGTGTGTGTGTGTGTGTTGTGTAGTGACTGTGTGTGTTGTCTAGTGACTGTGTGTGTATTGTGTGTGTGTTGTGGAGTGACTGTGTGTATGTGTTGTGTAGTGTCTGTGTGTGTATTGTGTGTATGTTGTGTAGTGTCTGTGTGTGTGTGCTGTGTAGACGACTGTGTGTTGTGAGGTGACTGTGTATATTGTATGTGCGTGTTGTGCAGTGTCTGTATGTGTGTGTAGTGACTGTGTGTTGTGAGGTGACTGGGTATATTGTATGTGTGTGTTGTGCAGTGTCTGTATGTGTGTGTAGAGACTGTGTGTGCACTGTGTAGTGACTGTGTGTGTAGTGACTGTGTGTGTATTGTATGTGTGCGCGTTTTGTAGTGACTGTGTGTTGTGTAGTAACTGTGTGTGTGTATATTGTGTAGTTACTGTGTGCTGTGTTTCTCTGGCAGACGGCACGGCTGGCTTGCGGGTACAGCAGGAGGGAGGGTTTACCCGCCACGCCAGGGACCTGTACCTGTTGCCGGTGGTGATGAGGGACGGTGGCTCTCCCCCACTGACGGGGACAGGGACCCTGACTGTCCAGGTGTGTAGCTGTGGGCGCGAGGGCAGCCCAGAGACCTGCAGTGCCGAGCTCGCCACCCAACACGCTGGGCTCAGCACAGAGGCTCTCATTGCCATCCTCGCCTGCATCGTCATCCTGCTCGGTGAGTTGCCACCCAACCAGGCAGCCAGACAGACAGACAACTGGGTAGCCAACCAGCCAGCCAACTGGGTAGCCAACTAGCTAGCCAACTGGGTAGCCAACTAGCCAACCAACTAGCCAACCAGCCAGCCAACCAGCCAGCCAACTGGGTAGCCAACTAGCCAGGCAGCTAGCCAGCTAGCCAAGAAGCCAACCAGCCAGCTAGCCAGGCAGCCAACTGGGTAGACAACTAGCCATGCAGCTGGCAGCCAGACAGCCAGCCTGGTAGCTAACCAACCAGCCAGGTAGTTAGCTAGCAAGACAACCAGGCAGCCAACCAACCAGCTAGCCAACCCCTTAACCGAAATCACAACTGTAACTAGCAACACTGACCCCAACACCATCTCCCACTGTTCTGGGCCAGGGGTGTCCTCACAACAACAACAACAAAATTACATTGACAGCGCATTTCACATTGTGTAGTGTGAGGCCAGGAGAGAGAGAGAGAGAGAGAGAGGGGGGTGGGGGAATAGAGAGAGAGCAGGAGATAGGAAGGATAGATACAGAGACATGGGACGGTGGGTTGGGGCTGGGGTTGGAGAGTGTGGGAGAGAGAGAGAGAGAGAGAGAGAGAAAGGGAGAGGAGAGAGATGTAATGGGTGAAAGATTCAGTCCATATTCCATCGCCTTCCGTTAAAGCCATGAATTCGGTTGTGAATCTCTCTGAGCGGACACGTCGCTGGGTGTGAGCTAACCACCCTGTCTCTCCCACCTCCCCTCCCCTCCCCTCCCCCTCCCCCTCCCCTCCCTCTCCCCCTCCTCCTCCCCATCCCCCCTCACCCCCCATCCCACCCCCGCCACCCTCCCCACCCCCCCCCACCTTGCAGTGATCGTAGTTCTGTTCGTGACCCTGCGGAGACAGAAGAAGGATCCGCTGATCTCCTTCGAGGAAGAGGACGTAAGGGAGAACATCATCAGCTACGATGACGAGGGCGGGGGCGAGGAGGACACCGAGGCCTTCGACATCGCCACCCTCCAGAACCCCGACGGGCTCAACGGCTTCCTCCCCCGCAGGGACATCAAGCCCGAGCTCCAGGGAGGAGGAGGAGGTTTGGGAGTGGGAGTGGGAGGTGGTGGAGTGGGAGTGGCCCCTGCCAGGCCTGGTTTCCCCCCAGCCCACGCCCCCGGCCCCCAACAGCGTAGACGTGGACGAGTTCATCAAGGTGCGTCTGCGGGACGCGGACTCTGACCCGGCCGCCCCGCCCTACGATTCCATCCAGATCTACGGCTACGAGGGCCGGGGCTCGGTGGCCGGCTCCCTCAGCTCCCTGGGCTCGGGCAGCAGCGGACGACAGTGAGCTGGACTACGACTACTTGAACAGTTGGGGGCCGCGCTTCCGCAAGCTCGCCGACATGTACGGCTGCAAGGACCTGGGCGAGGACTCCTAACCGACACAGTGGGCAAGAGGTTTTTGGATTGGTGGGGGATTGGGTTCGGTTGGGGGGGCTGTTGATGAGGTTGGTGGGGGGGTTGGGTTGGTGGGGCATCGGGTTGGGGTGTGTTGGTAAGGTTGGTGGTTTGGTGGGGCATTGGGTTGGGACGGTTTGGGTTGGGTTGAGGGGAAGTATTGTTGAGGTTGGTGGGTTGGTGGGGGATTGGGTTGGGTTGGGGGGGGATTGCGTTGGGGTGTTAGTGAGGTTGATGGGGGGGGGGGGGGCGATTGGGGGTGGAAAGGGGAGGGAGGGGGGGAGAGAGAGACGAGGAGTTGGGTTAGGGCTGGAGAGGAGGGCACAGCCACAATCTCAGCCTCACTCCCTCTCTCCCCCCCACTCCCCTCCCTCCAGGTGGGCTAGTGTGAAGGGATGGGTAGGGGTGTGTGTGTGAGGGTTGGAACTCTCACCCCCACCATCCACCCACCCTCCCCATCATCCCACTCCACCACAGAAGCAGAAGCAGCTCTTATAGACTTCTCTGTGTTGTCGCTCTCACTCCAGATAGGATTGATTTTTACACACATACATTGACTCGATTTCCTCGCTGGCTCATTGACTGGCTGTCTCTCTCTGTCTCTCTCTCGCTGGCTCCTTGTGTGGGTGGAAATCGGATGGGATTTTGCTTTGTCTCTCTCTGTCTCTCTCTCTCTCTCTCGCTCTCTCATGGATATTTTATCACTTCGTTGGCTCACTCGTTTGTTCGTTCTTCACTCGCTCGCTGAAAATACAAAACAACAATGGCCCCTCCTAAACGCACACACCCACACACCCACCAACCCCCCCATACACGTCATCTCCTGTCTTTACTCACTGCTTTGGAGCGAGGCCAACAACGACAACAACAACAACAAGACCAACAGTAACTGCTTTTCTCTCTCGGTCAAACATTAAATGTGCAAACAGCAAATACAAGACTTTGGCGGGCAGACGGACGGACAGACTGATGGACAGATGGATGGAGAGGAAAAGATTGGGATTTTCCTGCGATTATTCCTGCTTGTTGGAAGAACTTGGAATACATTTCTAACCCCCTATCTCTCCCCCCCCCCCCCCCCCCCCATTCCCCTCACCTCTCCCCTCTCCTAGGGGTGGGGGGGGGGGCGGGTAATTGAGAGGGTGGGGGTGGGAGAGGGGCGGGGTGGGGGGGAGGAGTGAGCAGACCTGATGTGGAATTGCAATCAGCGTTCACCCTGGGAAATCCCACAAGATTTATTCCTGTTGTACCCCTTCTCCGAATTTCCCTAGACCCCACCTCCTTATCCCTCTCCCTCTCCCCCACCCTCCCTCTCCACCCCTCCGTGCTCTCCCAACGCCCCCCCCCCCCCACCAACCTCACCTCCCCTCTCCTCCCCTCCCCCCTTTGACGTTTTGTTTTAATCCTGTGAATTTACTTTCTCATTTGGGTTTTTTGAATTGTTTTATATATTTTTTTAAAGTACGGTCGCTCACTCACCAGGGGAGGACGGAGTGCGCGAGGTTAGCCATTTCAAACCGTTCCCTGCCCTCGTATCTCTCGCGCTCTCTCGCTTGCGCTCTCTCTCCAGCTTGCCGTCAATCGCTCTCTCCCTCTCCCTCTCTCACCTTCTCACTCTCACTCTTTCTCTCTCCCGCTTTCTATCTCCTGTGCTCTCTCTCTCTCTCTCTCTCTTCTCCGTTCTCGTGCGCGCGTGCGGGGGAATATTATAAACGTTTTTTATTTTTAGGATTTTTTTTTTAAAAAGGGAGGGACAACAGAGAGATGTGACGTTGCCTGGGTCTGGCCTCAGACAGTCTCCCTCTCCCTCTCTCTCTCTCTCTCTCACACACACACACACGCGTATATTTTATGGACATTGTACCTGTTGCTTTTTACTATAATTATTATAATTATTATTATTATTATTATTCCTACCGGCTTCGGGTGACGGAGCTCAAAAAAAATTTCCAATAAAAGAATTTTTTGTACAAGTTCCCTCATCGCCACTTTTCTCTGGCCAACCCCGCCCCCACCAACCGATAACCCCCATGGCATTTCAGCCTCCCGCTGTGAGTGAGTGTGAAGTGTGTGTGTGTGTGTGTGGACACACACGTATCTCTGCGTGTGTTTAAGTGTCTGTGACAATGTATGTAAGGCAGGCATGTATACACAGTAATAATCAGAATAATCCTGGCATTTTGATATTGCGGCTTTTCTGGACGGATTATTATCAGGCGTGTGTGTGTGTGGGGGGTAAAGAAACTTGCCTAAGGTTTCGCACTGACCTGCCTGGATTTGAACACAGGTCTCGCGCTTGTAAAGTGAGTGCTCTAACCACTGAGCTACAGGACTCCATTTGAACAGGAGAAAGCCATTCAGCCCATCAAGCCTGTTGGCTGATCTGATATGTCTACTAATCTTTACAATTTCCAATTTCCCTGTTTTCTCCCCCATATCCCTTAATCCCCTGTAGAGTTCCTGGAGCTCAGCAGTTAAGAGACACTCACTCGCCTTACAAACGTAAGACCTGTGTTCGAATCCAGGCAGATCAGGTCAGGGTGAAACCTTGGGCAAGTTTCCTTACTCACACACACACACACACACACAAACGTTTAATAATAATACGTCCCCAAAAAACCCACAATAATACAAATTGGTCATTTTCAATCCATGTTTGTGTGTAGGGGTACAACGCTGCTGTGTGCAATCTTCTGCCGCGTTTTGTCCTCCCACAAATATATATATATACAGTTAATTCACTTTACAGTATATTCTGCGAAGCGCTTTGAGACACAGTCTCTAGAAGACGTGAAAAGCCGCGATATCAAAATGCCAGGGTTATTATTAAGCATTTGTCGAACCCACTCTTGGAGGGTGTGGATGGATCGAGGATCCCTGACCTTTTTTGGGGGGTTCCTACCAACACTTTTGAGTGAAACTCGTGCTTCACGATTTCACTCTTAAATGACCTGGTATTCATTACTGTTGTGGTGTGTCTATGTATGCGTCTATGTCTGTGCGTGTGCACGGGAGTGTGTGTGTGTGTATCAGTATGTTTGTGTGTGTGGGTGTGTGTGTTGGGTTAGGTGTTGTGGGGTGGGAGAGGAATGGAGAAACCAGTATGTGAGTATGTATGTCTGTGTCTATTAGCGTGCGCGTCTGTGTGTATATTCCTGTTTTGGGGAGTGGGGGGAGTGGGGGATGGTGGGGTGGGGAAGTGTGTTGGGGCGGGGAGTGTGGGTGGGGGGGAAGCTAAGAACAGGCAGGTGGTTTGGAAGCTGAAATCATTGCTTCTCTCCTATTTAACAAATTGTTTTGTTTTCAGCTATGTAATGTAAAAACACAAATAGCTGAGAATCACACCGTGAGCTATGATTTATTCTAAGCAAATAAATCCCCCCCCCCCCCCACCACACCCCACCCCACCTTTCTTTCCCTTTCTCCCTCTCCCTCCCTCCCTCCCTCCCTCCCTCCCCATCCCTCCCCTGACTATTGTTCCCACCATTTACAACACTAATATAAAAGGCATTCTACATGTTTGCTCGCAGGCGGATGATTGAGTCCCTATTAAACCAATGCTGACAAGGTCACAACACAATGGATCCCTCGCTGAGCGCAGTCACAATGCCTCCCATTCACCGCTGTTGCTTGCCACATTGCGGCTGAAGCCTTCTCAACGTGACGGAGAAAGATAATAGTAATAAAACTACTAATAATATTAATAATCCTGGCATTTTGACATCTTATCGATGACGTCTCAAAAGCGCTTCACAGAATATATACTGTCAAGTGAATCGACTATATATATATATATATGTATATATGTATGTGTGTGTGTGTGGGAAACGCGGCAGACAATTAATTGCGCACAGCAGCGTTCTCCCCTCACCCCCTACAAACAGTCGATGCCTCGATTGGGGGGGTTGAGGGAGGGAGAGAGTGAAGGCGAGTTTCCTTAATAAAATTAGTCATTTTCAATCCGCGACTTGGTTTGTGAGGACAGACGCTGCTCACAAACTCTCTCCCTCTCCCCTTTTTTTGAGGGGAGGGGGAGAGAGTTCCAGATTCCACTACTCTTCTCTGTGTGAACAAAATATCCCTCCCTGATCTCACTGCTAAATACCAGTAATCCTCGCACTTGATAAAGAGACTTATCAGGCTGTTCTCACAGATTTCTCCGAGCGCGTCACAGAACATACCGGAAAATTAATCGACCTGTGTATTTTGTGGGGCGTTTGTGAATTGAATGAAAACACACTTTATATTAATAATAATAATAATAATCCTTACATTTGATATAGTGCCTCATCATAGCTTCTAGACTCTGTCTCAAATCTTCTAGACTCTACAACAACAACAACAACAAATTACATTTATAGAGCGCCTTTCACGTCGGGAGGACGTCCCAAGGCGCTGCACAGGAGGCGTGTGACCCGAGCTGGGAGGGGAGTGTTTGGGAAGGGGTGAGACACGAAGGGGGAGGTAAAAGAGTTCGGGGTGGGGAACAAAAGGCACGATCGAAGAGGAAAGTCTTCAAACCGGCCTTGAAAGAGGAAAGGGAAGAGACGAAACGGAGGGATTGAGGGATGGCATTCCATAGGGTGGGAGCGGAGAAACTGAAGGCCCGTCCTCCGATGGTGGGGCGGTTCGGGCGGGGGGCTTGGAGCAGGACAAGTCCTGCTGAACGGAGGGTCCGGGTGGGCGTGTAGGGGGAGAGTAGATCGGTTAAGTAGGGCGGGGCAAGGCCGTGTAAGGCCTTGTAGGTGAGGACGAGGATCTTGAACTCGATCCTCTGGAGGATGGGGAGCCAGTGGAGACGGGTGAGGGTGGGGGTTATGTGGTCGCGGAGGCGGGTGCGGGATAGTACACGGGCTGCAGAGTTTGGGATGGCCTGCAGTCTGTGAATGGAGGAACTGGGGAGGCCGACGAGGAGAGAATTACCGTAGTCCAGCCGTGAGGTGATGTACGTGTGCACGAGTGTTTCGGCAGCGCAGGGGGTAAGATAATTGCGGAGCCTGGCAATGTTGCGCATGTGGAAATAAGCGGTGCCGGTCAATGCGCAGATGTGGGGGAGGAAGGAAAGTTTTTGATCGAACATGATGCCGAGGTTCCTGATTGGCTTTGTGAGGTGGAGAGTGCAGCCTTGGATGTTGAGGCTGGCAGCGCCCGATGTGCGGAGGCGCTGGCTTGAGCCAATCAGGAGGGCCTCGGTCTTACTCACGTTCAATTGCAAAAAGTTGTCCCTCGTCCACGACTCGATGTCGGACAGACATGCTGTCAGAACATCGATCGTCTGGGGGTTGAGGGATGAGGCAGAAAGGTACAACTGGGTGTCGTCCGCATACATGTGGAAATTTACCCCATGTTTGCGGATAACGTCGCCCAGAGGGAGCGTGTAAAGGGTGAAAAGGAGGGGGCCGAGGACAGAGCCCTGGGGGACGCCATGAGAAACTGTGCGGGGGTTTGAAGAAAAACCATTGGAGGAAACAAAGTGTAAACGGTGGGTCAAATAAGAGCGGAACCAGTCAAGGACTGTGCCTTGAAGGTTGAGGTGGGAGGAAAGACGTTGAAGGAGGATGGTGTGATCGACTGTGTCGAACGCAGCAGACAGGTCAAGGAGGACGAGGAGGCAGAGGGAGCCTGGTCACAGGCGGTTAGGATGTCATTTGTGACCTTGACCAGGGCAGTTTCTGTGCTGTGGATAGGGTGGAAACCTGATTGGAGGGGTTCAAGAAGTGAGTGAGTTGAAAGGAAAGAGCGGAGCTGGGAGGCAACCACTCTTTCAAGGACCTTGGATAGAAACGGGAGGTTGGAGATGGGTCGATAACTTGATGGTTGCGACGCATCAAGGGAGGGTTTCTTTAGGATAGGGGTGATGGTGGCTGTTTTAAGGGAGGTGGGGACGGTACCTGAGGAGAGGGAAAGGTTAATGGTGTCAGAAATGAGCGGGGCTAACAAATGGAGCTGGGTGCGGAGGAGGGGGGTGGGGATGGGGTCCAATGAGCACGTGGTGGGTTTCATGGAGGTGATTGTTTTTGTGACTGAAAGCGGGGTGGTGGGGTTGAAAGTGTGAAATGGGGGGTGAGTAGGGGTTGAGGTAGCTATCTCAAATCTTCCAGACTGTGTCTCAAATCTTCTAGACTCTGTCTCAAATCTTCTAGATTGTGTCTCAAAGCGCTTTGCAGAATATACTGTAAAGTGAATTGACTATATATATATATATTTGTGGAAGAGCGAAAAGTGGCAGCCGTTTGCGCTCAGTGGCATCCCAGTAAATTCAGGCCTGGTATCATTCCTAGTGAATCTTGAGTGTTGAGACATCTAGCCAGCCAGACAGACAGCCCAGCCACACAGAGCAGACAGTGAGAATCTCACTTGATTTACATTCTGTGTGTGTGCTTGTGTGTCTGTGTGTGTGTGTGTAGATGTGCGCTGTCATGCGTGTCTAAGTTGCGTCTCGCTAGCTCAGGGATTGGGGCTGTTTTTTTTATAATGATGAAGTGGCTGCTAAGTGCGCGCTCTTAACACACACACAAAAAAACGGGTTCTGAGGAAAATAATCCTGACGGGACAATTATACAAAAAACCCTGAGCGAGAAATCCTCACTGTGTGAATTCCCATTCCAGGCTCCCATCACAGCCAACCTCGCTCCCTGTAGCTCAGTGGGTTAGACATGCTCAATCGCCTTACAAGTGTGAGAGAGAGAGAGACCTGTGTTTCGAATCCAGGCAGGTTGGGTCAGGGCGAAAGCTTGGGCAAGTTTCCTCACTCTACACACACACACACGCACGCACGCCTAATAACACGTCCAAAAAAAAACACAATAATAAAAATTGGTCATTCTCAATCCACGATATATAAATATATAAATCCATAAATATACATATACAGTCAATTCACTTTACAGTATAGTAGAGAGTGGTGGTGGTGGGGGGTTAGGGGGCGGGGGGCAGAAGCAGGAGAGAGAGAAAGAGACGGAGAGCGAGAGAGAGTCATAAAGTGAGACCTGATGAGTTCCTTCATTTAGTTCCTGATTTTAATGGAAGTAATTAAAGTCTGGCAAACTGTTTACACCATTAAATAATATAAATTTTTCCAAAAAAAAAAATCCTCAAACCCATTCTCATTAGTTCATCAGCAAATTAGCAGCAAAATGACTTTAGGCTTAATTACCTCATTCTTACTTTTACTGCGCAGATTTATGTGGCTCTTACGGGGGTAAGTTGAAATAGCGGCACCAAGTTAATTACAGTCGCAGGCTTAGGACCATCGTGGAGTTCTCTGTAGCTCAGTGGTTAGAGCCACTCACTCGCTTTACAAGCGTGAGAGACCTGGGTTCGATTCGCGGCAGGTCAGATCAGGGCAGATCAAGGTGAAACCTTAGGGTACGTTTCCTTACTCCACACACGCACGCACGCACGCACACGCACAATCACACACACGCACACACAAACACACATACAGCCTAAATAATAATAATAATTCTTGCATTTGATGCATCGGCTTTTCACATCTTATCGACTGTGTCTCGAAGCGCTTCACAGAATATACTGTAAAGTGAATTGACTGTATGTATATATATATATATATATATAAATATTTGTGGGTAAAACACGGCAGCCAATTGCGCACAGAAGGGTTCCTTAAGCTCCTTAAAGAGAGTTTACTTCAAATAATTTGTCATGGGAACAGCTTCCTGGATTCCTGGCTGCTGACTTTACGGCTGGCTTCTCTACACGTCTCAGGAATATCAATGTGCCTCTAGCGTTCCCCAGATACAGCCCAGCTCTGATAGCTCTGTGGCCAAATGCACTCTCTCTCTCTCTCCCCCCGCCTCTCTCTATCCACCTCTCTCTCTCTCTCCCCAAGTCTCTCTGTCTCCCCATCTCTCTCCCCAAGTCTCTCTCTCTTCCCGTCTTTCTCTCTCTCTCTCTCTCCCTCTCTCTCTCTCTGTCTCACCAGGTCTCCCCTCCTCTCTCCATCTATCTCGCTCTCCCCAAGTCTCTCTTCTCAAGTCTCTTTCTCTCTCCATCTCTCTCTCTGTCTCCACTCCACACCCCATCCCTCACCACCCCCCAGTCTCCCTCCCTCCCCACCCTCCCAGCTCTTGGCGCCCAGTCTAGCTGGCCCCTCTATCAGGCTTTGAAGGTTCTCTGAGACCCACCCTCTCCCTCTCCCCAACACCCCCCACCCTCTCGTCCCCCAAATCTACCACCAAGTGTGTGACCTGGTTAAGACATTATGCCAAAGTTCTGGAACTTTTCCAAATTGGATGAATGGCTGAGCTGGGAACCCGAAGCCATTCCCTATAGAGAGGATTGTGGAGAGATCGAGAGAGCGAAGCTGGGGAGCTCACAGCTGCCTTGGGATGTGCTATGAATGTCAGCCATGGTCCACGCTCCTATAGCTCAGTGGGTTAGAGGCACTCACTCGCCTTACAAGCGCGAGAGATATGTGGTTCGAATCTAGGCAGATCCAAGGGCGAAACCTTGGGCAAAGTTTCCTCGCTCCACACACACACACATACACACAGCTAACAATAATCCCTCCCCCCAAAAAATCACAATAATAAAAATTGGTTATTTTCAACCACGACTGTTTGTGTGTGTGTGTATGTGGGGGGGGGGGGGGGGGGATGCTGTTGTGCACAATTGACTGCCACGTTTCGCTCTCCCACAAATATATATATATATTCACTTTACAATATATTCTGTAAATGAAGCGCTTTGAGACACAGTCCAGAAGACGTGATAAAGCCGCGATATCAAACTGCCAGGATTATTATTAAATTTCCTTACTCCGCACGCCCGATAAAAATCCCTCACGTAAAGGGAACCCTGGACGATACTAAATTGGTCATTTCAATTCACGACTACACATCCAAGTGAAATCCTTGAGAAAATCTTCCCGGCACAATTAAAGCGCCATATCGTACATGTGAGTATTATTATTATTATCGGAGCTGAATCTTAATAACACTGTTCAGCGCGTCAATTATTCCCTCATTATCATTCTTACCATCCCCCCCATTCATCACGCCCACGTTAAAAAATTAATTCATGGATTATTAATCCGCTAATTGTGAAGTTACAATTAACTGTACAATTAAAAGATTAACTGGATTCCCGTAGCTCAGTGGCTGGTTAGAATCTGGGTGAGTTTTGCTTTACTCTACACACCTCTGTTTAGCCAGTGGTATGTCGGAAACCAGTGGTTAGTGTTTGAAAGCGATTGACGGATTATTAATACAATAATCCCCTCCAAACAAGATGTGAATCCAGCTCAATGCAGCCCTGCGTTCAGACTTCGCTGGACTCCCAGTTCCCGGAGAGGATCGATTTCAAGATCCTCACTCTTGTTTCCAAATCTCTCCCACTTCTCTACACCCACCCACCCCTCCCCTCCCATCCCCTCCCCTATCTCTCCGACCTCCTCCCAACACAGCACCCGTTGTTGCCTTCGCTCCTCCGGTTCTGGCCACCTCCTTGTCCACCCCCCCTCCCCTCCCCACCCCCCCCCCCCCCAACCCCCAAATTAGTTTGTCACTCAATCCACGGCCGTTTAAGAGACACAGTTGTGTGTGCGCAATCGGCTGCCACGTTCCGTCTCCACCCCCTCCCTCCCCCCCACCACCTCCCCTCTCCCCCCTTCCACACCCCCCACCCCTCTCCCCCACCCCTCCCCCCACTAACCCCCCCCCCCCCCCCACCGCAAAATGCACAGTCAATTCACTTGTACCAAGCACTAGGATTATTTAGTTTGATTTATTAATGATTCACACGTTGACATTTATTCTCCCTATTTCCAAATGTCGATCTCTAAGCCGTGTGGGAACTGAAGCGTTTATTCCTGATCCCGTTTCTCAAACGCTGAGTTTTTTTTTTGTGCGCGCGTGTGGCTTTTAATCAAAGTCGATCAAATTAAATTTGAAAAGAAAATAACTCGGTCACTTCCATCTCCAAACCCCAACTTGTTGGCTCTGTGTCGAACTCTGTTGCCACCGTTTCGCCCCCATCACCCACCCCACCACCAAAAAACACAACCGATTCACTTTACGGTATATTCCGTGAAGGGCTTTGAGAGACACTGTCTAGAAGGCGTGAATCGAGCCGCTATATCAAATACCACTATTATTATTCTAATTTATGCTGAGATATTTGCGGAGATTAATCGCTCCCCCTAAGGCACCGATTTACTGTGTTTGTGCAGCTTTTCCGAGCGGGTAAAGCTTTTTTCAAACCAATCTCGTTAGATTTGAAGTTAGTTTTTTTTGCTCTCTATCCTCGTCTTAAAGGAAACTTTACCGATTAAAGCAACAACAACAACAACAAAATAACATTTGTGAAACGCCTTTCACGGCCATGAACTACAAAAACCAGGGCTGTATAATATTTGTTATTACTGTATAATAAATGATAATAATAATCCTGGCATTTGAAATAGCGATTTTCACATCTTCTAAACGACACAGAATATACTGTCAAGTGAATTGACTGTATATACCGGTATATATATTTGTGGGAGAGCGAAACGCGGAAGCCAATTGCGCACAGCAGCATCCCCCCCCCCCACACACACACACAAACAGTCGTGGATTGAGTATAACTGATTTTAATTATTGTGTATTTTTGGGGGATGGTTTATTATTAGGCTTGTGTGTGAGTGTGTGTGTGTGTGTGTGTGTGACTGTGTGTGTGTGTGAGTGTGTGTGTGCGTGTGTGGATTAAGAAAACTTGCCCAAGGTTTCGCCCTGACCTGCCCTGCCTGGATTCGAACACACGGTTCACTCAGGCTTGTAAAGGCGAGCGAGTCTCTCTAACCCACTGAGCTATAGGGACTATTATTAGTCTTTGATGTCCTTGGGACGTCCTTTCCGACGTGAGTTATTGTCAGGCAAGTTTCTGTTGTGAAGCTGAGTTTGTTGTAACAAATGGGCGGACTAGTTTTATTATTATACTATTATACTAATAATATAATATTCATACTGTACTAATATTATATGTGGAGCTCTTGTGGCTCGGTGGTTAGAGCACTTGTCTTGCAAGCTGGGGAGACCTGTGTTCGAATCCAGGTAGGTCAGGGCAAAACCTTGGGCAAGTTTCCTTACTCCACACACGCGCCTAATAATAATTCCTCAAAAAAACCCACAATAATAAAATCGGTCATTTTCAATCCATGACTGTTTGTGGGGGGGGGGGGGGGGGGGGGATGGGGAAACAATGCTGTGCGCAATCGGTTGCCGCGTTTCGCTCACAACCATAGTCACTTCACTTTACAGTATATTTTGTGAAACGCTTTGAGATGTCGATAAGATGTGAAAAGCGCTATATTAAATGCAAGGATTATAATATTATTATTAATATTAATATTGCTAGCGATCAGAGCAAAGACTTTACCCCATGCCTTTTCACAGGGCTTGGGGTTTAACAAGAGAGTAAACATTTTCGTTAACAACTCATCTGTCACTGAGTAAGTGCGTAAGTGTGTCTCTCTGTGTGTGTGGTGGGGGGGGGGAGGGGGCTTGGGGGTGGGGAGGGGGGGGGGGGGTGTTGGGGGGAGTGGGGGAGAGGTGGGGCGCAGGGGACTTGCCAATTCATCGCAAACAAAAGAAACAGTATTTTCCTGAAAAGCTGAGTATTGTGAGATTTTTCAATTAAAATCTCATTAAAACAGCTGGTCCGAAAAAAGGCTGACACTCAACACCTGCTCCTCATCAAACATCTCTCTCTCTCTCTCTCTCTGTCACACTCTCTCTATCGCTGTCTTGTTTTCTCTCTCTCTCTCTGAGTTACGGACGCAGAAATCGATGTAAACTGTAGTGACTGTATGAGGTGAGATTTTGGCCTCGGTTTGCACACAGCAACACAATAATAATAATAATACTAATAATACAATGATAATAATAATACTGGCTTTTGATATCGCGCTTTTCACATCTTATCGGCAGAGCGGTGAGGGAGGGGGTGAGGGAGGGGGTGAGGGAGGGGGTGAGGGAGGGGGTGAGGGAGGGAGTGAGCGAGGGGGTGGGGGTGACGGAGGGAGGGTGTGAAGGAGGGGGGTGGCGGGGGTGGGGGGGTTAAGTCAGCGCTCACTTCCGAGCTTCAACAAAATAAAGTGACTGATCACACACAATGCCAAGGTTGGACTGTGTGCGTGTATGTGTATGCGGGTGTGTGTGAGCAGTGACCTAGTAATATGGCCGGCTGGCTCTCTCTCTCTCACACAGACACACACACACACAAAGTCCAGTGCCTTTTGCTCTCCTCTCTCCCACCTCCCCCCCTCTCCTCTCCCCTCCCTCCTCTCCCCTCCCCTCTCCCCTCTCTTTCACACAGCCTCCGCGATATCAATAAGCTTGTCACTTCAGCGCAGGTTTCAGTGGCCTTGAGGAAGGAGGATTATTCCTCACATGCCTTTTCAGCAGGGCTGATACTAAGCTAATTTGTCGTCGTCCCCATTAACACCCGAACTGACAGCTTCTGTGTGTGTGTGTGTGTGCGCACGCGTGTGTTAACGGTTAATTCAGTCGCAGCTCCTTGTCAAAGAGGAGGAGACCAGAGGCTGAGAGCAACCATACTCTCCCAATGAGCCTCTTCACGGTATAGGAGGCAACCGCAGCAGAGAGTCTACTCTCTACTCTAACCTCGCATTGCCTGCTCTCTCTCTCTCTGTCTGTCTCTCTATCTCTCCATGGAGTCCGTATTGGTGCTCGCTTCCCCCTTCCCCCCCCATCCCCCACCCCACATACTGGAGCTCTGTATAATAATATAACAATAATATAAGAATAATATAATTATAATAATAATATAATAATAATCCTTGCATTTGATATCGCGGCTTTTCACATCTTATCGACGTTAAAAAAACACACCCCACAATAATAAAAATTGGGTCATTTTCAATCCACGGCTGTTTGTGTGTGCGTGTGGTTGGGGGGGGGTGGGGGGGACACACGAACGCTGCTGTGCGCTATCGGCTGCCGCGTTTCTCTCTCCCACAGATATATACTTATATATATATATACAGTCAATTCACTTCACAGTATATTCTGTGAACTGTTTGGAGACGGTCTGAACGGCATGATGGCGCTGAAGCCAGCGCTTGCATCAAACGCCAGGATTATTAATAACTATTTCAAACGAGAGGCAATGTTTCCCTGCCTCCTCTGGTCTGGTCTTAATAAGATTCTAACGCAAGTCACCAACGCGTTTCGAGTGAGTCAGTGGGTTAGAACCGGCTGACTTTAAACCGCTTTGGTTTTACGCGAAATGGCCATTAAAAATTAAAGTCGTATAATTTTTTTTTTTTTTAATCGCATTTCCTTCCAATTGTTAATTCCAGGGGAAAAGAAATAAACTCGGGGCTACAATTTACCATCGCAATGAACAAACCGTATCATCCTCCAGCTGCCCAGCGCTGCAGTAGTATTTTTGTTAATTTATATATCAAGGAAAAAAGTTAATGAAATAAAACATTGCAATAAATTAGCTAATTAAAAAAAACTGGAATGGAAACCGTGTTGTGATTATTTTACATTTAATCTCCAGTCGCTGTGCGTAAGGTGGGGAGGTGGGGGAGAGAAGAGTGGGTTAGTGGGGTCTGGGAGAGAGGGGTGGGTGGGGGAGAGGGGTGGGTGGGGGGGGAGGATGGGTTGGGTGAGAGGGGTGGGTTGGTGGGGGGGCTGTGGGGAATAAAGTCCTAGTACGCAGTAGGCAGCAGATGAATAGCCGACACTCACTCACTCGCTCGCTCACTCGCTCGCTCACTCGCTCGTCCACTCTCTGGCTGCCATCACACCCAGGCTAATTTCCATTTGTTTTGTTCGACTAAAAAAGGGGTTAATTCGAAGCCTCGTATCTCACTCCCGACGATGTTTTTCTGGCAATTGTGCGCGTTCCTTACCCAGGCTGGGGAAACGCAGCCTCCTGTAGCTCAGTGGGTTAGAGACACTCACTCGCCTTACAAGCGTGAGAGACACACCTGTGTGTTCGAATCCAGGCAGATCAGGTCAGGGCGAAACCTTGGGCAAGTTTCCTTACTCTACATACACACACGCGCACACATAATAATAATCCGTCCAAAAAAACCTACAATAATAAAAATTGGTCATTTCCAATCCACGACTGTTTGTGTGTGTGTGTGTCGGGGGGGACGGGGGGGGGGACGCTGCTGTGCGCAATTGGCTGCCGTGTTTTGCTCCCCCACAAATATATATATACAGTCAATTCACTTTACAGTATATTCTGTGAAGCGCTTTGAGACATCGACAAGATGTGCAATTTAATAATAATATTAATAATAATAATCCTTGCATTTTGATATTGCGCTTTTCACGTCTCCTAGACTGTGTGTCTGTCTGTGTGTGTGTGTGTGTGTGTGTGTGTGCGCGTTAAGGTTTTGCCCTGACCCGACCTGCCTGGATTTGGACCCGGGTCTCTCGCTTGCATAACGAGTGAGTGAGTGAGTTCTTTTGTTCGTTTGTTCTTTCGTTCGTTTGTTCGTTTGTTCTTTCGCGAGTGAGTGAGTGAGTGAGTGAGTGAGTGAGCGAGCGAGTGCTCTAACCACTGAGTTCACAAGGAGCTTTGTTAATCCCAGTAAACACAAACGGAACAATCGGGGTTAAAGTAACGATACGAAAGTGCCAGAGTTAGCGACTGTGAGAGTTCCAGAGCCTCGGGGAGTGAAGGGCAGAGGAGCTGGAGGGATTTGATCACTATTTCAGACATAATGCGATTGCAGTTGTTGTGTAATCTTCGACTGGAAGGCAAGCCGGGGGGGTGGGGGTGGTGGCAAGGGCTGGGACTAGCTGGAATCTCGGGGCCCACCTCTCTGTGTCGCCTGAGTGATAATGAGTGTGAGGTTTGCGGTGATCCACCTCCCACCCTGGACTGTAAAGCAATTGTCTCAGCGTTTAATGAGCA
The DNA here is from genome assembly GCA_035084275.1 of Hydrolagus colliei. Taxonomy (NCBI): domain Eukaryota; kingdom Metazoa; phylum Chordata; class Chondrichthyes; order Chimaeriformes; family Chimaeridae; genus Hydrolagus; species Hydrolagus colliei. Next base: position 55,120 of record JAYJKW010000312.1, read on the forward strand.
GCTTCATTCTCCCACAAGCGACTGGCAGCAATTAAACACTCTCAGAATTCTCAGCCGCACGCACACACACACACAAACACATGCACACACAAGCATACGCACACAAACACACAAACACACACGTACACAAACACACACAATCTCTTTGAAATGGAACAAAGGTGTTGATTTGCACTTTGAAGCTTTGGGAGGGATGGTTTTTAATGCTCTCGAACGCCCCTGCGTGTGTATGTGTGTGTGTGGGTGTATGTATATGCGCGTGTGTATATGTGCATGTGTGTGTACATCTGTCTGACAGGCACACTGAAACTCCCACCACTTAATAGCAAAAGTCCACCAGGTCTTTGATCCTCCAATTAAGCCTTTGCCAGACTGCCGGGCTCCAGATTCTCGGTCTCCCTCCCCTGATTGATACAAGCTGCTCAGCAGTTTATTAAGCCCTCCAACATGCCCCTCGCCTCCCCCGCAACCCCCGGCCCCCAAATTCCACCCGATCCTTACCCCGCGAGCCCCTCTCGGAAACTTTAAACGTTACGACGTGACGCAGAAAATTGAGGTCGACTCTTAATAATGAAATGATAATAATTTAGAATTTTTCATATCGCAGCTTTTCATATCTTATCGAGACTCCCATCTTAGTGTCTCAAAGCGCTTCACAGAATATACTGTAAAGTGAATTGACTGTATATATATAAACACATATATATTTGTGGGAGAGCGAAACGCGGCAGCCAATTGCGCACAGCAGCTTCCCCCCCCACACACACACAGTTGTGGATTGAAAATGACCAATTTATTACTGTTTTTTTTGGAGGGATTATTACTAGGCATGTGTGTGTGTGTGTGTGTGTATGAGGGAGTAAGGAAACTTGCCCAGGGTTTCGCCCTGACCTGACCTGCCTGGATTCGAAGCACAGGTCTCACACGCTTGTATGGTGAATGAGTGAGTGTCTCTTACCACTGAGCTACAGGAGCTCTACAATGCTGTGAAACCACCAAAAGCTCTTACCCCGCTGTGTAACTAAAATGTTCAGTGACTCTCTCTCTCTCTCCCTCTCTCTCTCCTCCAATGAAGCCATCTAATTCCTAATCCCAATTTCCTCGTTCTCTCTCCCAATCCCCTCTAATCCTTCCCTCTCTGTGCCACTGACATGGATAATTCCCCTGTTAATGTCTAGAGTTCGAGACACTCTCAGTCTCCGTCTCTCTTTTTGTTCATCTGTTGAGTGAGCGAGTTTTCTGGAACTTTGGGTTACAGAGCGAGCGAGAGAGAGAGACAGTAAATTGGAGCGAACATACAGCAAGACGAGGGGCTGTAGGAAAATGCAAGAATTATTATTATACTATTATTATATCGCGGCTTTTCACATCTTTTAGACTGTGTCTCAAAGCGCTTCACAGAATATACTGTAAAGTGAATTGACTGTATATAGATATATATATATATTTGTGGGAGAGAGAAATGCGGCAGCCAATTGCGCACAGCAGCGTTTCCCCCCCACCCCCCCTCCCCCGCCACACACACACAAACAGTCGTTCAAAATGGTTCAAAATGGTTGAAAATGACTTTTTTTGTATTATTGTATTTTTTGGGGGGGGGGGAGGGATTATTATTAGGCGTGTGTGTGTATGTGTGTGCAGAGTAAGGAAGGAAACTTGCCTCAAAGTGAGTGAGTGAGTGAGTGAGTGAGTGAGAGAGGCATGAGGGATTGTGCTAGGGTGGTGGGGGCATAATACTGCGCATCGCAGAGCTGGTGGGAGAGGGGAGGAGAAGGGAGGAGAGGAGGGGAGTGGAGGGGAGGGAAGGAGACGAGGGGAGAGGGGAGGGGAGGAGAAGAGAGGAGAGGGGACGAGAGGGGAGGAGGGCGGAGAGGGCATTCGAGTGGAGAGGGGGAGGAGAGGAGGGTGGAGAGGGGAGGAGAGGGCGGAGAAAGGAGATAAAGCTTTGGGAGAAACAATAAAATCCAGCCCTGCGTTAATTAACCATAAAAAGTGATGTTGTGGCAGTCCGATGGTGCGGGGACGGGGGCCATTAACATGGACTGTAATGGGGGGGATTTGTAGTCGTTTGCATTCTGTCAGTCCGGCTCGATGGGAAGTAATCATCCCATTTATTGTGCCTCTCGGGGAGGCGAGGATTAAAACCCAGAGCAAACCGTTTCCCTGTAAAAGTGTTTCACTGTCGCCATGGGGCCATTAGGAATTTGATTGAATAACTTGAGTGTCTCTTTCTCTCTCCAGCCACCATCCCCCCCTCCCCCCCCCCCGCCCCCCACCATCTCCGCCCCTCCACTCCTCCGTCACTCCCACCCCCTCACCCCACCCAGCGCTCTCCGTGTCCACAAGCTCTCTCACCAACAACTACAACCCAATGACACTGGTATAGACAGAGCCTTTCACGTCAGGAGGACGTCCTAAGGCTCTGGGACAGTCACCGTGTCAGACACGAGCTGAGGACGGGTGTTGGTGGGGAGGGAGGGAGGGAGGGAGGATTTGGAGTTGCCAATGGGTCCATCGAAGAGGAGAGTCTTGAGTCGAGACTTGAAGGAGGCAAGGGTCGGCGTGGGGGAGGAAGGGAGAGAGGGAGGGAGACGGAGGGACAGGTTCTTAACTCTTAACTTAACGGTAGACTAGTGGACTGTACACAGATTTCACTCTGGAGAGAGTTGGAGGCGACAAAGATTTTCTGACTGTCGGAACGAAGAGAGCGATGGTTTTTTTTTTTTGTAGTGTCTTGTCAACACCTCACACGATCACAAGAGTGGAGCTTTCCTGTAGCTCAGTGGGTGAGAGACGCTCACTCACTCACTCACTCACTCGCCTGACAAGTGTCAGAGAGACCTGCGTTCAAATCCAGGTTGGGTCAGGGCGAAACCTTGAGCGAGTTTCCTTACTCCGCACACTCATACGCACTCACACACAAGCCTAATAATAATCCCTCCCAAAAACACACACAATAATGAAAAATTATTTTATTTTAATTTATGCTATATTATTATTATTATGAAACAATTCCTTCACTCAGTTCGACCCCCCCCCCCCATCACCCCCCCTCCCCCCCCCCCCCCCCCCACCACCAGCATTAGTCAGATGAAGCAGGGTTCAAAACGATTTTGAAGTGACTGTATTTAAGTTACTGACTGCAGGTGTGTATATATATATATATATATAAATAAAAATAAAAAATCCTCTGGTGTCTCTATCCAATATCTTGTCTCCGCTATCAGATTAAGGGCTGGTTGGTGTTAACTGGAAATGAAAGTTGAAATTGAACGACAGAACTTTCATTCTAATGTTATCAGCGGCAGACTCGCAGACAGCACCAGCGACTAGCAAATGAATTTGAGGAGACGTCAGTGACAAGGTACCAAAGGCACCTACTCTCTCTCTCTCTCTCTCTCTCGCTGTCTCTCTCTCTCTCTCTGTGGAGCTGCTGTAGCTCAGTGGTTAGAAACCTTTGGCGAGTTTCCTTACTCCACACACATACAGACACAGACACTCACACGTACGCATGCTCCTGAAAAACACACGATAAAAAATTGGTCTTTTTCAACCCGACTGTTTGTTTGTGTGTGTTTGGGGGGGGGGGGGGGGGCACACGCTGCTGTGCGCAATTGGCTGCTGCGTTTCGCTCTCCCACAAATATATATATATATACAGTCAATTCACTTTACAGTATATACTGTGGAAGCGCTTTGAGACACAGTCTCTAGAAGACGTGAAAAGCCGCGATATCAAATGCCAGGATTATTGTTATTATTATCGTGTGAGGGAGCAGAACAAGGGCTTTTATGTTGTGTGTGTCTGTGCTGTTGTGTGTTTCTGTGTGTGGCTGTGTGTGTGTGTGTGCGTGCGTGTGTCTTTGTATGTATGTGTGTGTGTCTGTCTGTGTGTACGCTGCAATGCCGGAGTGAGACTAATATTAATACATTTATTCACAGAGTTAAGGTTGATCCGACCAACCGCAGCCTAATGCCCTGTACAATTACAGCCCACCTCCCCTCGCCTGAGAATCAGTGCAGCCTCTCTCCCTGTCTCTCTTCTCTCTCCGCACAGCAATGAATAAGAAATGCGTGGGGGGGGGGGGGGGGGGGGAGAGGTCTATTGTTTATTATTTAGTTCTATTCCCCCCCCCCCCCCCCCCCCTTCCCCCTCCTCCCCCCCACAGGTCTCTATTAGACCCCAAAGTTCCATGTTTAGCTTGTGCGTTTCACGCTAAGTGTAGCCCCCCCCACCACCTCAGGTTCAGACGGACGGCTGGCTGTTGTTGTGTGGCGGTGGGGTGGGGGGAGGTATGGGGGGGGGGGCACAGGCTGTATACTATAACACAAGAATGGACGAGTCATTCTCTGCTACCCGATAAATGAGCTAGTGCAATTTACTGTTAACGCTCCAGGCTAGAGCAAGCTCTCTGTCTCTCCCTGTCTCTCTCTCTCTCTCTGGCCACAGAAGTCACTCACACTGTAAAGCTCCCTCATGGCTTCATTACGCTTTAGTTGCTGTTCCGTTCTGTTACTAAGACAGAGCTTCTGAGAGAGAGAGATGTGAGAGAGAGAGAGAGAGAGAGATGGGAGAGAGATGGGAAGAGAGAGCATGAGTCTCATCGCGTTAACCTCTGGTGTTTCTTCGGCCCCAGGTTTAGTCATGAAAAAAAACAAGAGATTTTTTTTTACCCAGTTTCATAAAGTAGCTAAAAACCCAGAAATGGCTGGACGCACAGAGAGAGAGAGAGAGACGGAGAGCGAGAGAGAGGGAAACTCCTTTCACCATCCAAAAAAAAATCTAATAATAATAATAATCCTGGCATTTGATATCGCGGCTTTTCACATCTTATCGACTGTGTCTCAAAGCGCTTCACAGAATAGACTGTAAAGTGAATTGACTGTATATATATATTTGTGGGAGAGAGAAACGCGGCAGACGATTGCGCACAGCAGAGTTCCCCCCCCACCCCCCACCACCACACACACACACACACACACAAACAGTTATGGGATTGAAAATGACCAGTTTTTATTGTCGTTTGTGTTTTGGGGGGCGATTATTATCAGGCATGTTTGTGTGTGTGTGTTTGTGTGTGTGTTTGTGTGTAGAGTAAGGAAACTTTCCCCAAGGTTTCGCCCTGACCTGGCTGGATTCGAAATACACACGCACAGGTCTCTCACGCGCTTGTAAGACGAGCGAGAGAGAATGAGTGTCTCTCACCCAGCACTGAGCTACATTGAAAAGACCTTCAATGACAACAGCAAACAGGGAAGCACATCCGCCATTGTAATGTCTTTTGCAGCCCCGACTAATCCCTTTACCCTGATCTCTCAGCTGTGACTAAACATATGATCCTGTTAAAGCGACACAGAGAAGACAGGCATCGCCTCGAAACACACAACAGTTCTTAATCTAACTCTGAGGGTGGGGGGGGGGGGGGGGTAGAAATTGTTTCTTATACAACAATAAAATTATATTTATAGATGACGACATGAGGACACAAGGACGTCCAAAGGCACTGAACAGTCAGGTTGGGACCTGAACAAGTGATGAGGCGGGGTGGGGTGGGGTGGGGGGGGAGAAGGGTGGGGGGTTTGGAAGGTGGGCAGGGTAGGGGGAAGGGAAAGAGTTGGGAGGGGAGGGAAGGAGAGTTGGGAGGGAGGGCAGTAGATGATACAGTAAGAGATACAGTAAGACAATAATAATAATCCTGGCATTTGATATCGCGGCTTTTCACGTCTTATCGACGTCTCAAAGCGCTTCACAGAATATACTGTAAAGTGAATTGACTGCATATATATATATATCTATATTTGTGGGCGAGGATAGAGAAAGAGAGAAAGGGTAGAGAGAGAGGGAGGGAGAGAGAGCAAGCGAGAGAGGGTGGAGAGAGGGAGAGGGAGTGTGTGGAAAGCGAAGGATTAAAGACGTCACACAGAGAGAAATTCTGTATTGAATTTGGAATCGTTGGCAATTCACTTAAAGTCAATCCCTGACGTTGCAGTGGAATGAGTGAGCGAGCGATCTGTCAGGCGCTCAGTATTCTGTCTGCGATGGGCTCTCTCTCTCTCTCTCTCTCTCTCTCGCTCTCTCTCTCTCGCTCTCTCTCGCGCATACACAACCCCAGCTCCGCGCAAAGTGGGTAAATCATTTAAATCATTCCAGAGAGAGAGAGAGAGAGAGAGAGGTCAGCGAAGGTTAGAGTAACATTTACCGCAGTGAAGTCAGCCTCCAGCTTGCCTTACTGTTGGGTAAATGGAGCCGTGGGTGGATGAAGGAAATTCGTCTAAGATCTCTGGCCGCCGGGGGAATCGAAGCCAGGTCGTCTCACTGAAACTCCACTCTGCGCCCCTCGGGCTGGAGTTTAAGTGTGTGAGCAACCGGTTTTGAACCGAGAGAGGAGAAGGGGGGGAGTGTGGTGGGGGGTGGGTGGGTGGGGTTGCGCGGGAGATGGGTGGGGGGGTGCGAGAGAGAGGTGGGCGGGGGGGGGGGGGGGGGGGGGGGGCGGAGACAGACAGGCTGTCCAAATCTACCCTGAGTTGAAGAGCTCCTGTAGCTCAGTGGGTTAGAGGCACACTCACTCGCCATACAAGCGTGAGAGAGAGACTTGTGTGTTTCGAATCCAGGCAGGTCAGGTCAGGGCGAAACCTTGGGCAAGTTTGCTTACTCTCCACACACACACACACACTCGCCTAATAATACTAAACCCTCCGAAAAAAAACACACAATAATAATAAAATAATTCATTTTCAATCCACGGCTGTTTGTGTGTATGTGTGTATGTGTGTGTGTGGGGGGGGGGGGGGGAGATGCTGCTGTGCGCAATCGGCTGCTGTGTTTCACTCTCCCACAAATATATATATATATAGTCAATTCACTTTACAATATATTTTCTGTGAAGCGCTTTGAGACACAGTCGGTAAGACGTGAATATTAAATAGTGATAATAATAATAATCTCGACATTCGATATAGCGCCTTAGCGCGTCGCTGAGACGTTCCAAAGCGCTTCTCTGGATATATACTGTAGAGCGCGGTGACTGTGTATGTTTGTGGGCGAACCAAAGATTAATTGTTCAATGTTTCCATATGTGTATGTGTGTGTAGGAGCTGGGGAGTGTGTTTTGTGTGTGTGTGTGTGTGTGTAGAGTGCGTGTGTATGTGCAGCGTGTGTGTGTGTGGGGGTGGCTGGGGAGCTGTGTTTGTGTGTGTGTGCGCTGGGGACTTGTGTGTGTGCTGCATATATATGTGTGTGTATGTAGAGGGCTGGGGAGCTGTGTTTGTTTGTGTGTGTGTGTGTGTGTGTGCAGTCTGTGTGTGTAGGGGCTGGGGAGCTGTGTGTGTGTGTATGTGCAGTGTGTGTGTGTGTATAGGGGGCTGGGGAGCTGTGTGTGTGTGTGTGTGTGCGCTGAGGACTTGTGTGTGTGTGTGTGCGTATGTATGTGTGTGGTGGGGGGGGGGAGAGATCAGACTGTACCTCTACAAACTCAGAGCCTTACCTATGAATAGATGAGTTGGGAGTGACAGCAATTACTGTGTGTGAGGGTGCCATGCGAAGCTAGAAAAATGCAACTCTAAACTCGCAGACAGTTTGTATGTCTCAGTATCTCATCCCATCTCATCTCTTCAATCAGTCAGTTGTCCCATTTTGTCCTGAGGAATGCAGTGATTATGGTTAAGAGTGTGGCTGTGATATTATCTTTTGACAGGGGAGCTGGGTGTGTGTGTGTGTGTGTGTATGTATGTGTGCGTGTATGTGTGTGTGAGCTCACTTTCCCTACTTAAGCGAGCGAGAGAGAGAGAGAGAGAGAGAGAGAGAAAGACGCACTGGGGGACTTTTAAGAACTGGGGGGGGGGGGGTGGGGGGAGGCTGAAAGCAATCTGAAGATTTGAAATCATTTGCAAGTCTTAAGAGGAGAGAGTGAGAGCGAGTAAGATAGCGAGCGAGCGAGCGAGAGAGAGAAACATTTTGCAATTTTCATCTCAACGAAACTGACGGAATAATTATCCGCACATTTCATACTGTCCGTCCTCCCCCCCAACACCCCCCCTCCCAACCACCCACTCACCCACCCCCACACGCTCAACCTCCGACTGACTGACTGACTGACTAACTAACCCACCAAGTCCCGTAGCTCAGTGGTTAGAGCGCTCGCCTCATAAGTGATAGGACCTGGGTTCTATTCCTAGCCAGGGCACAAATGTAGGGGCAAGTTTCCTAACTCTCCACGCACACACATACACACACACACACGTGCCTAATAATAATCCTCCCCCAAAAAAGCACGATAATAAAAATTTAAATCCACAACTGTTTGTGTGTGTGTGGGGGAGGGGGAACGCTGCTGTGCACAATTGGTTGCCACGTTTCACTCTCCCACAAATATATATATATATATACAGTCACTAGACTTTACAGTATATTGTGTGAAGCGCTTTGAGACCCAGTCGATAAGGTGTGAAAAGCCGCTAATAAAATGCCAGGATGATTATTATTATTATTATTAATGCGCTGTGTATTCTGTGAATATATTTTGAGACGCCTCAATGACATCGTGATCAGATTAGGTTTTCAATCAGCGCGTCCGCAACCCAACTCGACAGTCACGAGTTTCAAACGATCAGCTGAGAGCGAGTGGAATAGGTCAAGGAGATAAAGCGAGAGAGAGCGAGAGAGACAGAGAGACTAGAGAGGGAGAGATAAACAGTAGAGGAAGAAAGGAGTCTTTCTTATAAGAAATCAAACTCGGCTGTTTCTCTCCCCCCCCCACCCCCGCCATCCCCTCTCCCCGAGTCGTGTAACGGTCGGCCCGAGGGCAAAGGTGACGGTGGGTGGGGGGGGGGGGGGGGGGCGAGGGGTCAGTTGGTTGCATTTTAACCTTCCTGTTAATCCGATTTAAACGGTTATAACTACTACACGACGACCGACAGGAAATCCCTTCCAGGTACTGTCACACAGCGGCTTTTCGCGTCTTCTAGACTGTCTCTCAAAGCGCTTCACAGAATAGACTGTAAAGTGAATTGACTGTAGATATATATATATATATATATAAATATTTGTGAGTGAAACACGGCAGCCAATTGCGCAGAGCAGCGTCCCCCCTATCTCCCCACCCCACACACACACACAGTCATGGGTTGAAATGATAATTTTTTTTGTTTTTTTGGGAGAGGATTATTATCAGGCGTGTGTGTGTGTGTGTGTGAGTGAGTGTATGTGTGTGTGTGAGTGTATGTGTGTGAGTGTATGTGTGTGTGTGTGAGTGTGTGTGTGTGGAGTAAGGAAATTTGCCCAAGGAGCTGGACAGTCACTGCTTCAGACCCGAACTGAGGACAAGGGAGTGGGTGGGGGGATTAGGAGTTGCCGATAGGTCCATTGAAGAGGAAGGTCTTGAGGCGAGACTTGAAGGAGGATAGGGAGGGGTTGGGGTTGGTGGGGGTTGGGGGGGGGGGGGGGGGGGGAGAGGGGGTAGTGAGTCCGGACTCGGTGGAGAGCGAGGGTTCAATGTTGGGGGAATTTTAATACGATTTGAATTTAAAAAAAATCCTGTATCTCATTGCCCCCCCCCCCCTCACACCACGAGACCTTCGTCAGCACAAGACACACTCTATCCCAGTGAAAAGATTTGCTTCTCTCGTGACTGTCTGTCTTATAACTGTAGCCTCCCCCACCCCCACCCTCTGTCTCTGTCTCTGCCCAGCCTCCCCCTCCCCTCCTCCTACATCCCCACCCCCTCCCCACCACCAATTTGTGTAATTGTGTGAGGCACGGAGTAGGGAGGGAGCTGGGTGGGGGGGGGGGGGGGAGCTAGATTGTAAATAAGATGGTGAAAGGGTCCCTTTTTTCAGTCACAAATTCTCCTTGTGTTTTGTTGCCGCTGGTTAATAAAACGCAGCGGGTTCTGGGTTAACTGTTACACTCGAAATTATCAGCGCTGTGTGTGTCTCATCATCGTCCTGGCTTGTCTCCAGCGCTGACTGGGCTTTTAGTGACACCCCCCTCCTCCCCGCCACACATCCCCCTACAATACCTCTCTCCTCATACTACCCTCCCTCCCTCCTTCCCTCTCCCTCGCTCCCTCACTTACTCCCCCTCCCTCTGCGAGACTTGTGTTCGAATCCAGGCAGGTCAGGTCAGGGGGCGAAACCACGGGACACACACACACACACACACACATACACACACGCGCACATAAATACAACTAATAATAATCCGTCCCCCACCAAAAAAAATCCCCAAAATAATAAAAATTGTTCATTTTCAATCCATCAGTGTGTGTGGGGGTCGGGGTGGGGGTCGGGGGGGTGGGGGGGGTGGAGGGAGGGAGGGGAGGACGACGACGCTGCTGTGCGCAATCGGCTGCCGCGTTTCTCTCTCCCACAAATATATATGTATATATCTACAGTCAATTCACTTTACAGTATATTCTGGGAAGCGCTTTGAGACACCGTCTAGAAGACGTGAAAAGCCGCTCTTTGTATTATATTATTATTATATTATTAATAACAGGAGTGAGTCCCTCGCTCCTCTGGTTGCTCGATGTGACGGGAGGATTTATTGTGGTCTAGTCAAGGGCAGAGAGAGAGAGAGAGAGAGAGAGGCCTGAGCTGCTGTTTCGAGGCTAAACTAGGTATAAATCTCACCCGCCAGCTCCGGTCTGGCCCCCCTCACCAGGGATCTCGGCCGTTTCCAGGCAACGCAGATATCTCAGCCGTCGGCACTGATTCAAGACACGGTCACTACCGCAACGGCAGCCGCGGCCACAGGAGATCTGGGGGAGACAGGCCAAGATCGTCGGGCGCTCACGCTTCTCACAGAGACTGTCTGTCTGTCTGTCTGTCTGTCTGTCTGTCTGTCTGTCTGTCTGTCTGTCTGTCTGTCTGACTGACTGACTGACTGACTGACTGACACACACATGCGCGCGCGCACACACACACACACAGATAACAAATAGGTTTCTGCTCAGCAAACGCTCCCAGCTGACGGTGGCAACTCTGACAAGGTGTAGATACCGAGCGAGACAGAGCTCACTCACACCTGCTGACTGCCAGAGACAATATTACGCGCCCAAAACCACACATTTAGCCATGAGTGAGTTACAAGGTGTGTGAGACATGGCCTGGGTTTGACAGTAAGTGTGTATCTGTCCATCAGATCGCTAGCACACTGAGCTAACTCTCAGAGAGATCCTGCTTTCAACATATATCATTCCTTTATCCTGAGTGATAGTGTGGCTCTCACCTCTGAGGATCCACTGGAGCTCTCTACTCTACTCTACTCTTCTCTACTCTACTCTACTCTACTCTACTCTACTCTACTCTACTCTAACCATCACATTCCCTGCTCGCTATCTCTCTCTCTCTGTCTCTCTTCCAATAATAATAATAGTCCTGGCGTTTGATATCGCGGCTGTTCACATCTTATCGACTGTGTCTCAAAGCGCTTCACAGAATATACTGTAAAGCGAATTGACTGTGTATATATATTTGTGGGAGAGCGAAACGCAGCAGCCAATTGCGCACAGCAGCGTCCCCCCTCCCCCCCCATTCCCCCACCCCCCCCTCCCACACTGGAACTTTCTACTCTAACTCTAACCCCTATTCCCTGCTCCCCCCCCCCCCCCCACCCCCCCCCCCTCTTTCTCTCTCTCTCTCTCTCTCCCGTGTCTGATCCGCAGTGAGGTGAGTTCTGGTCCTGACCTCTCCTCACACCGAGCCTGGTTACTGTCACAATCGGCAGTCCATTAAAAACTGGAGGATATTTTGTGATTGAAAATCTGTCGAGCGCGCGGTGGGGGGGTGGGGTGGGTGGGGGACACAAACACGTATTGATCCTGTAATCAGGGAGAGAGAGAGAGAGCGATCGATAGTGTAAAAACCAGAGCCAGAGGCCAATGGTGTCAGTCAGTCAGCTCTGGGTTGGTTGTGTGGTTCTCGGGGACACTGACTCACGAGTTTGTGTGGGTTCGAAGCCAACAGTTCATCCTAATAATTCATAATTAATCATTCACAATTAATAATCAATAATAATCCTGGCTATTTGATATTAGCGACTTTTTCCACATCTTATCGACTGTGTCTCAAAGCGCTTCACACACAGAATATATACTGTAAAGTGAATTGACTGTATATATATCTATCTATATTTGTGGGCGAGCGAAACGTGACACCTATTTATCACACACACATGTCAGTGACTTGCTGTGTTGAGTGAACGAAAAGCTGCTTTTTACAGCCAGTGTCTCAGTATGTGTGGCTGTGTGTGTGTGTGAGTGTGCTTTGTGTGTTTGGAGAAAGTGTGTGTGTATGTTGTTAGATGATATGTGTGGGGTGTGTATGTGTGTGCGTGGCGGGGGAGTGGAGGGAGGTGTGTGTGTGTGTGTGTGTGTGTTGTTGGTTGGTGTGTGTGTGCATGTGGGGGGAATGTGTGTGTGTGTGAGTTTTATCTTTGATCCGCCAATTGCACATTTTCTGTTACCAGAATCGAGATTGAGATTCCGTTAGTATTTACAACTTCAAACAAATGATTTCCTCTCTCGTTCTCTATCTCTTTCTCACTCCCTCGCTCTCACTTCCTCACTCCCTCGCGCTCTCTCTCTCTCTCTGCTCATTTCTCTCCACAATTCCCCCAACATTTCTCGTGAGTTATTGTGCGAATGGAGGGGTGGAAGGGTGAGTGTAAGTGTGTGTGGTATATGTGTGTGTGGTGTTTATGGTACGTGTATGTGTGCATATACACCTGATGTGTGGTGTGTATGTGTGTATGTAAATAATAAAATTGGTCATTTCAACGCATGACTGTTTGTGTGTGGGGGAAGCTGCTGTGCACAATTGACTGCCGCGTTTCACTCTCCCACAAATATATATATATATCAATTCACTTTGCAGTATATTCTGTGAAGCGCTTTGAGACATTGATAAGATGTGAAACGCTATATCAAAATGCAGATTATTATTATTTATTATTATTATGTGATGTGTCTTCTGTGTGTGTGTGTGTGTGTGTGTGTGTATGTGATATGTTATGAGTTTGTATGTGAAGTGTGGTGTGTGTGGTGTGTTTATGGTGTGTGTGCATTGCTTGTGTGTATGCGTGCGTGTGTGTGTGTGCGCTTGGTGTGTGTGTGTCCCACCCCATTTTGTAGCCGCCTTGTGTGTGTGTATGTGTGTGCGTGTCTGCTGTTTGAAGTCTGCGGAATCTGACCCATGTTCTGAAGCTATTTTTTTTCTATCAGTTTCTTCCGAGATCCAACGTGAAAACACGCAGCTTTCAGAGTCAAGACCCAAACGTGAAGTTTGCTGCATTTCTTGTTCTAATTAACACAAACGGCAGATTAACAAAACTCATAACCTTTAGCCCCTTTGCTCATCCAAGTTAAATCTATCCCTCCGTGGGTGGATGGGTGGAGGGGGGGGAGAGAAATGGAATGACTCTGAACAGAAAGTAATTGCTATGTTTCCCAACAGAATAATTTAATTTCTCTGTGAAATGTTTCTCTGGGGAAATTTCATAAATTATTTTATGAACTGTTTATTTGTGGTTAATTGTGTGGATGTGAGGTACAGTATTGAATGTTTATTGTGCGATCGGCAGCATTTGTGTGTGTGTGTGTGTGTGTGTGTGTTACACGCTATTAACTATTGCAAACAGATTGATTGTAATAATAATAATAATAATAATCCTGGCATTTGATATTGCGCCTCATCACGTCTTCTAGACTGTGTCTCAAAGTGCTTCACGGAATATACCGTAAAGTGAATTGACTGTATATATATTTTGTGAGAGAGCAAAAGCACAGCAGCGTCCCCCACACACACCAAACAGCCGTGGGTTGAAATGATCAATTTTAATATTGTGTGTTTTTTTTGAGGGATTATTATCAGGCGTGTGGTGGGTTGCAGAGTGGTGGATGGCTGGGTGAGTTGGTGGGTGAGTGGTTGGGTTTAGTCATGGGGTGGAGGTGGGGGAGATTGACGGGGGAGTGGGGAAGTGGGGGTGTGGGGGGGGGGTGTGGGTGGGGGAGTGGAGAGAGAGTGGGTGCCGTGGGGCAATATATCTCAAACGCGAGCTAGTTTGACGGACGTTGAGAGGGATTATGCACGGCCTGATAAGATCGGAGCAATGACAGTAAAAGATAGGAGCAGTTTGACACTGATTGCATCTGTGAGATGCCCGGGTTACGGGAAGTTTAATCACCTCGTAAAGAGCGGGAAAATTAGCCAGTTTATGCCGCTATTTTATTGATGTAGTTTATATATATATATATATATATCTATATATTTTAATATGTATTTTTTATTGAGATTTAAATAAATAATGTATCACTCACCAGAGGGACCCAGCCATTCCCTAGCCACTCAGAGAATATTGGGCAATAAAAAATAATAATAATATGAATAATAATCCGAGTAAAAAAAAACCATGAATCATTCTCTCAGGCCTTGTCAACACAATAATAATCCCTGTATTTTGATACAGCGGCTTTTCACATCTTATCGACATCTCAAAGCGCTTCACAGAATATATACAATAAAGTGAATTGACTGTATATATATATATATATGTGTTTGTGGGAGAGAGAAACGCGACAGCCGATTGCGCACAGCATCATGTCCCCCCCCACCCAACCCCCCACAGATAGACAGATATAGACAGAGAGACAGACACAAACTGTCGTGGATTGAAAATGACAATTTTAAAAATAATTGTGTGTTTTTGGGGGGCTGGATTATTATCAGACGTCGATAAGATGTGAAAAGCGCGATATCAAATGCAAGGATTATTATTATTATTATTCCTACAGCTGAGCTACAGGGGCTGTGGGAAGGATTCAATTAACACTGGCCTCTAACCATATCATCTCCCTCCACCCACACACACACACACACCAACACTCACCAAGCCACACACCAATTCACCCACTCACCCATCCACTCACTCACTCACTCACTCACTCACTCACCAACCCATTCATCCATCCGCCCATCACTCACCCATACCTTAGCTCTCCAATCACATCTATAGACACTTCTCCCTGTCTGTCTCTCTGTCTGTGCGTGTGTTGTTCGACTGTGTGTGTGTGTGTGTCTGTCTCTGTCTGTCTGTGTCTGTCTGACTGTCTGTGTCTGTCTGACTGTCTGTCTCTCTGTCTATGACTATCTGTCTGTCTATCTGTGTGTGTGTGTCTGACTGACTGTCTGCGTGTGTGTGTCTGTCTCTCTCTGTGTGTGTGTCTGACTGACTGACTGTCTGTGTGTGTGTCTGACTGTCTGTGTGTGTGCGTGTCTGACTGACTGTCTATGTGTGTGTGTGTGTGACTATCTGTGTGTGTGTCTGTGTGTGTGCGGGGCGCTGAGGCACTGAATTATCAGACTGGAGTGCACAGTGTCAGTGACAGACTGCGGTGGCGATGCACAGAATCCAGCGCGCATTAAATCAATTGTCTTAATTAGATCTCCCAGTAACAACTCTCTTCAGACACAGTCTGATCTCACGCTCAACCGCACGGAAAATAACAATGAGAAGAAGTGTCTCGAGCACGCACACACACACACACTCCACCCCCACCCCCCCACCAACCCCTCCTCCCTCCCTCTAGAGCAGTCAGCTTGTCATCAAAACCAAGGCTTTTAATTAAAACCCTTTAAGTCAGGCGACAGATGAAGTTATAGATTTATCTTGTGATCGTGGCAGAAAGGTTGCCGCAACTCTTTAACAGAGAGAGAGAGAGAGAGAGAGAGAGAGAGACTTCGCCTGCTCAGGTCTGCGTTTGCGTTGATAATAATCCCTCCCTCCCACCCCCACCCACCCCACCCCACCCCACACACACAAACCCCCACCACCCACCCACCCCGATACAACATTCAATATAACAGTGCCTCGCCACAACAACAACAACTTGGATTTACGCCCTCACTCCCTCACTCCCCCACTCCCTCACTCCCCCACTCCCTCACTCCCCCACTCACTGCCTCACTCTATCACTCCCTCACTCCCCCGCTCCCTCACTCCCTCACTCCCCCACTCCCTCATTCCCCCACTCACTCCCTCACTCTATCACTCCCTCACTCCCCCTCTCCCTCACTCCATCACTCCCCCACTGCCTCTCTCCCTCACACCAGATAGCGTCTCAGAGCGCTTCCCGATAACGGATTCCCGGGGCTGAGCCAGGGGGAGAGAGAGGGAGGGGTGGTGGTGGAGGGGTGGGTGGTGGGGGTGGTGAGGGAAGGGGACAAGGAAGAGGCCAGACCCGGTGGAGCGAAGACAACGGGTGATGTATTGGGGAGAGAGAGGAGGTCAGAAAGGTAGGGGAGGGCGGTGGGGGGTGGGGGGTTGGGGTGGGAGGGGGGGGGAAAGAAGAGCAGAGATGTTCGAAAACAAGAGTGAAGATCTTGAAATCGATCCTCTCTGGGATACACGGGAGCTCAGTGCAGTGTGTGCGAGGACTGGGGTGGGGGGGAGGTAACGGGGCGAGGGGGCGCGGAGTTCGGTGTGGGTGAGAATGCGGGCGGCGGAGTTCTGTCTGAGAGTGTGTGTGTGTGTGTGTGTGTGTGTGTGTGCGCGTGTGTGTGTGGTGTTTTTTTTAAGATAGAATTCGGGAAGCCGGCCTCGCTATAGTGCTCTAGGCAATGGCGAGGAGCGAGATGAGCGTGTCACACCCTGAGGCTCCGAGGACAGAGAGGGATGATATGTGGTGAGGGAGCCCGGATTATTCCCACTTTCTATTCAATTGAATTGAATTGCGTGATCCGCCCGCCTGCGCGTGTTCGCCCCACCGCCCGCCCTCCCAGCCCAGCTATTTCCACAGCCAAAAGCCAAGTCAAAGCGCGAAGATGATGGCGTGGAACGGGTGCAATCAACTGTGTAAAATAAACTCCAATGGCCCTTTCGTGGATACAGTCGTGGAGTAGATTTTGGCTTCCCGCCTCCGCGTACATCTTTTTCTAAAATTTGTCGAAATGTGCGTAATGAGCAAAACGCGTGCCAGCGATCAGCGGTTTGGGGGATCTGACGTGACGCGGCGAGGGAGGGAGGGGGGAGTGAGGGAGGGAGGGAGGGGCCTCTGGTAAATCTCTGGTAAATATCTACCGACTGATTCCGCGCCCCCCACCAACTGGGCCCGCTGGGATGGGAGGCCAGTGGCCAGTGGGGCGGAGCGACCGACCAACCGACAACTTCACTCTCAGCTCAAACTATTGTAACAGAAATGATTAAAGCTCATCTTACAGTGCCTACTGCAGTGGGTAACCTCAGTGTCTGTGTTGCTACATTCCCCGTGTTCACCAACTCCATCATCAATCCGTTCTGTGAGCTCCCCATCAATCTAACAACATCTCCCTGGTCCCGTCCCCATCAAACCTCAGCCTCTGTTCCTTATCACTTCCCCGTCTCGGCCTACAGTGCGATCCAGAGATTGGCTCACATGTCATTCGGATGTCACGGAGTCCACATTGTGTTGCCGAACCTCTGGAGTCTAGCGAAATGCCAAAGAGAGAGAGAGAAAAAAAGTGTGATAGCTTTAGCTACCACCGTAAGGTTTCCACTATTGCACTCATCTGATCTTCCATGAATCCCAAGGTGTTAGAGCCACAGCGAAAGAAAAATGGCGCGAGTTTCAGACTTCGGTTGAAGCCCAGAGGTGAACAAGGTCGCTCGCAGGCACGGACGGGCTCCAGATCAACTTCTGAATACCTGAGGAGATCTCAGCCAAGCATGAACCGACAGCAAGGAGCCTCAAACCTCCTCCTCAAACCTCAAAATGATGGAACAGCGCGTGAGAAATTCATCCATAAATACAACAAATTGTACCGTCTCACTCACCAAGATCAGTCAACCCAACAACTAAACCAACTTAGCCCTGAATCCAATCAACTAAAACAACTCTCAGCCCTGAACCAACTCAACAACTGAACCAACTCAGCCCTCAACCAACGCGGACACAGAAACTGACTCTCAGGTGCTACACGATGCCAGTGGCTAGCAAACTGACTTTGTGACTTGCTTCAAAGCAGTGGTTCCCAACCTTTTTTAGCTGAGACCTAAATTAGCTTCCAACAGGTCCTCCCACCCCTGGTGGGGGGGGAGGTGGCGATATCACAACTGAAGCTCAACTCAGCCAGAACTTTATCTCTGTCTCTTTTGTGCACTAAGCGCAAACTCGTGTGTACGCTCTTTATGCAAATCTGTCGGCAATGACGCCTCAAACGCTTTTTCTTTCGCGTTATAAAAGCGTTTTGAACGTTAAAAGAAAAGCAACAATAAAAAATTTCTGATGACCCTTCGCACCCCTACTGAGGACCCCCGAGACTCCGATTCGGATCGGGATCCGAGGTTAGGAACCGGCGTGTTCGAGACCCAGCGAAAGAAAAATGGCACGAGTTTCAGTCGTCGATGTACTGTTTCAACCAGCACAGACTTACTACCTTCGGTTGACGGCTGAGGTGAAGCCCAGAGGTGAACAAGGTCGCAGGCATGGACAGGCTCCAGGTCAACTTCTGAATACCTGAGGAGATCTCAGCCCGGCAAGAACCCACAGAAAGGAGCCTCCTCGTCAAACCTGCAAATGGTGAAACTGAGTGAGAAAAATCATCCCGAAATACAACAAGTCATATTGTCTGACAGAGATCAGTCAAACCCTCAACAACCATCGATCCCACGGGGCTCCTGTTACCCAAGGTTCAGAGTCTTTCCCTTCACCACCACAGAGAAACACCGTTGCATGTGATTTACAGTCCATCCGAAGGACAGTTGCAGACTTTGAGCCCTGAGTTGACTCAAACACCCACTCAAGGCAAGGGCCAGAACCAACTCAGTCAAGTTAACAACTCAGCCAAGTTGACACTGAGGGACTGTAGTGTAGACAGTGAGGGACTGTTTCCCCTGGTAGGAGAATCTATAACCAGGGGTCACAGTCTTAAAATTAAGGGTCAGCCTTTAGAACAGAGTTGAGGAAACATTTGAGAAAAAAAAAGGCACGGATTCTCACTGCCTTTCTGTTGCTGTTAGCGTAGGCATAACAAATCACAGTTAAATAAATTTGGGTGGTTTCCACCCACCAAAAATCGTTTGCGTTACTGTGAAAATGTGCCATTGGAAATATACCATTAAAATATAAACCATTCAATAGTCAACTACAAGTTAAAGTTTTTATTTTCATAAGGTAGGCACTGTCTCTACCCTGCCTACGTCCATGCAACACACACAAGCATACTCTCTACTCTAACCCCCATTCCCTGCGCTCTCTCTCTCTCTCTCTCTCTCTCTCACACCTGTTCACATGGCTTCTCTGATCGGCCTTAGGTTTGTGAGGAGTCCCTGTTGCTCAGTGGTTAGAGCCACTCACTCGCCTTTACAAGCCTGAGACCTGTGTTCGAATCCAGGCAGAGCAGGTCAGGGCGAAACCTTGGGCAAGTTTCCTTACTCCACTCACACACACGCACACGCCTAATAATAATCCGTCCCAAAAAAACACACAATAATAAAATCGGTCATTTTCAATCCATGACTGTTTGTGTGTGTGTGTGGGGCGGGGGGGGGATGCTGCTGTGTGCAATTGGCTGCCGCGTTTCACTCTCCCACAAATATATATATACAGTCAATTCACTTTACAGTATATTCTCTGAAGCGCTTTGAGACACAGTCGATAAGATGTGAAAAGTCGCGATATCAAATGCCAGGATTATTATTATTATTATTCACCTGTCGGCTGATCTCGGTTACTTTGCCGTGTGTTACACTGGTCACCAGAGAGTGGAGGGGGGGGGGGGTGGGGTGGTGGCTTTGCTAGTCACCGTTGTATAATCTTCAGTGTGAAGACAACACTGTCGAACACACAGATCGATTTCTCTTATCAAACAAGTCTTTGAGTTCTTTGATTTATTCTAGAAGGTCATGTTCGGGTCCCAAAGGCTCTGTGGTTAGACCACTCACCTCATCAGCGAGAAGTCACTCACTCACTCACTCGCTCGCTTGGGGAGGGTGAGGGTTGGGAGGGGGTGGAAAGAGTTGGGAGGGAGAGAGAGAGAGAGATGGAGGGAGAGGAAGAGAGTGGGGAGGGAGAGGAAGAGGTTGGAGGTGGTGGGAGAGAGTTGAGAGGGGTGAAGGAGAGAGTAGAGAGGGTGAAGGAGAGAGTAGAGAGGGGTGAAGGAGAGAGTAGAGAGGGTGAAGGAGAGAGTTGGGAGGGGAGGGAGAGAGTTGGGAGGGGGAGGGAGAGAGTTGGGAGGGGAGGGAGAGAGTTGGCAGGGAGACCGGCCTTGAAGGAGGCGAGGGAGGGAGGGAGGGAGGGAGCGAGGTAAAGGGACTGTGGGATGGAGTTCCAGAGTGTGGGGGGGGCAGAGAGAGAGGCTGAGAGCTGATGTCCGCTGATGGTAGGGTGGGTTGGGGTTGGGGTTGGGGAGCAGGCCGGAGCCCGCTGAATGGAGGGAACAAGAATTCCTCCGTTCTCTCCGTGAAATATCATAACAATAATAATACTCCTGGGATTTGGTACAGCAGCTTGTCACGTCTTCTAGACTGTGTCTCGAAGCGCTTCCCAGAATATACTATAAAGTGAATTGACTGTGTGTATATATTTGTGGGAGAGCGAAACGCGGCAGCCGTTTGCGTACAGCAGCGTCCCCCCCACCGCCTCCCCCCCCCCCCCCCCCCCCCCCACCACGCACACACACACACAAACAGTCGTGGTTTGAAAATGACTGACGTTTTATTATTGTGTGGTGGTGTTTTTTTTTGAGGGGGGGGGGGGGGTGTTATTATTATTTAACAATCCTTAACAATCGCGGAAGAGTGGGAGCGATCGATTTCGCATCTTTCACGTACCACAGTACTGAACGAGAGAGGGAGAGCGAGAGGGAGAGAGAGAGAGATTGCTGTACAGGTCGGCAAATCGGTGAGATTAACAGGTTTCAGCTTTAATCGCCTGCCTGAGCTAACAGGCCCTCCTCCCCCTCCCTTTCCCCCCCCCCACTCCCTCCCTCCCTCTCGTCAGCTGTGATAAGTCTCTCTGACAGTGTGCTCTCGAGAAAGACAAATGGGCTAATAGAGTATTGGAGAGCAGCTGGCAAGATAAAACGTCAGTCAGTCAGTCAGCTAACAATATTATCAGATGGAAAGGGGGTGGGGGGTGGGGGTTAGGAATATGAGCAATGATTCAGGTTGAGCTTCGGGCAGCAGCAGTGGTATATATTTGCCAGCGAGAGAGAGAGAGAGAGAGAGAGAAGGAACTTCTTTCCTCATCAAATTGCCTCCTCCTTGATAAACTCCTTAACTCGTCTGTCGAGCTCCTGAATTCTCCCACTCGACTGCGCTTTTCCGCTTTCCGCGCCCCTCCCCCGATCCCCTCTCCTCTCCCCTCCCCTCCTCTCCTCTCCCTCCGCTCTCCCATCCCTCCTCTCCTCCCCTCCTCTCCCCTCCCCTCCACTCTCCCTCCACTCCCCTCCCTCCCCTCCCCGCTGCTCTCCCCTCCCCTCTCCTTCCCTCTACTCCCCTCCCCTACTCTCCCTTTCCCTCCCCTCCGCTCTCCCATCCCATCCCCTCCTCTCCCCTCCCCTCCTCTCCTCTCCTCTCCCCTCCCCTCCGCTCTCCCATCCCCTCTTTCCTTCCCTCCACTCCCCTCCCCTCCTCTCCCTTTCCCTCCCCTCCCCTCTCCCATCCCATCCCCTCCTCTCCCCTCCCCTCCCTTCCCTTCCCTCCCCTCCGGTCCCCTCCTCTCTCTCCTTCCCTCCCCTCCCCTCCGCTCTCCCATCCCTCAGCTCTCCTCCGCCCACAGACAACAACAACAGCTTTGATGTATTAGCGCCCTCTCTCCACGCCGGAAGATGTCTCAGATTCACCAGTTTTTTTTCCCTCCTTCAGCCCCCAAACTATATTCTCACTGTCAACTGCCACGATCTCCGCGTTCAACTAATAATAATAATAATCCGTGTGTCCCCCCCCACTCCCCCAAAAAACAACAACAACAACACAACAATAAAAATCTATTAAATAAAAACAGAAGTTGCTGGGGAAACTCAGCCGGTCAGGCAGCATCCATGGAGAGAGGAAAAAGAGTCAACGCTTCTGGTCTACAACCCTTCATCAGAAGACCCAAAATTGGTCGTTTCAACCTACAATTGTGCGTGTGGGGTGGGGGAGGGGGGGGGGGGGAGGGGGGCGGGGGACGATGACATGGGGGGTACACGGGACACACACACAAGCCCCTGTGCGCAATTGGCTGCTGCGTTCGTTCTCCCACAATCTGGTGTACGGTGTACATTCTGTGAAGCACTTTGAGACACGGTCTCTAGAAGACGTGAAAAGCCACTGTGTCAAATGCCAGGATTATAGATTTTATTATTTTTTATATAATCGTGACAGATAACAGCAGAGTGCCTGCCCTCCCCTCCCCTCCCCTCCCCTGCCCTCCACTGCCCTGCCTGCCTATCTGCCCTGTCTGCCTGCCTAACTGCCCTGCCTCCCTGCCCTGCCTGCCAGCCCTGCCTGCCTGCCTGCCTGCCTCCCTGCCCTTCCCTGCCCTCCCTGCCTGCACTGCCAGCCCTGCCTGTCTGCCTGCCAGTCCTCCCTGACTTTCCCCGTGAAAAACAGAGAGCTGGTGTATTTGCATAACTCCGTTTGATTAAAGGCAGTAATTGCAGACGGCGCATGAAAGTTTAAAGCGTTTTTTGATTCCCTTGTTGTCTCTGCCACAGTTTAATGGGCTGAGATCCAGTAATAACCTCGACAGAGTAATGTTAATGTGTCGGAGAGCCTGGTGATATGTAGGCTAATAGAGTGGGGGGGGGGGGGGGGGGGGAGGGGGGACACTGTCACCCCCTCCTCTCCCCCCACACAGGCACACACACACATGCAAACACACACACATGCAGACACACACACAGAGTGAGTTATTAGATCATGTTA
Source organism: Hydrolagus colliei (assembly GCA_035084275.1). Classification (NCBI taxonomy): domain Eukaryota; kingdom Metazoa; phylum Chordata; class Chondrichthyes; order Chimaeriformes; family Chimaeridae; genus Hydrolagus; species Hydrolagus colliei. The sequence continues at coordinate 78,001 of JAYJKW010000312.1, forward strand.
ATCAGTCAGCCATCCACCCATAAGACCACAACCACATCAGGTCCCTTCGCTTAGTGGGGGGGGGGGGGGGGGGGGAAGTCTTGGGAGCGTGTAAATAATTTGCGCAGTTATTTAATTGTCTGAACGTTATATAACAGCAAATTATTGTGTAAGTCAGTCACTCGCGGAGCTGGTACGTGTAAATGCGGATTATTGTCGGCTGGGATGTTAGTGCTTTTGACAGCAATCATTGCGAAGCGAGGAGACGTTTGGGAGCGATATGAAAAATGCCAGTTATTAGTCTTATTCTATTTAATTCGGGATCCCGGTCCTCACACTGAAAGCACTCCACCACCTCGACCCCCCCCCCCCCCACCCACCCACCCACCCGACATCCATCACCTCCTATCCTCCTTACCAACCTCCCTCTCTCCCACCCACCCACCCCACCATGGCTCATGGCACCCCTCCAACCTCTGGAACTCCATCCCGCAGTCCCTCTCCCTCCCTCCCTCCCTCCCTCCCTCCCTCCCTCCCTGCCTCCCTCCCTCCCTCCCTCCCTCAATGTCATTGGAAGGAGGGAGGCAAGGAAGGAGTGAGAGAGGGAGGGAGGGCGGGACGAGGGAGGGCGGGACGGAGGGAGGGAGGGAGGGAGGGAGGGAGGGAGGGAGGAGGGAGGGAGGGAGGGAGGGAGGGAGGGAGGGAGGGAGGGAGGAGGGAGGGAGGGAGGGAGGGAGGGAGGGAGGGAGGGAGGGAGGGGGGAAAAATGCGATATGAGCCATGATAAGTAAGGACATCACAGAAAGTGTGTGTGTGTGTGCATCACAGAGAGAGTGTGAAAGAGAGACTGAGAGAAGGAGCATTGAGGGAAAGTGACTGAACGAGTGAGCATGTGAGTCAGAGAGAGAGAGAGA
>JAYJKW010000211.1:0-76964 GCA_035084275.1 Hydrolagus colliei
TCCACCTACAGCCCTAAGTGCCCACCGACAGCCCTGAGCGCCCACCTACAGCCCTAATCGCCCACATACCGCCCTAAGCGCCACACTACAACCGTATGCGCCCACCTACAGCCCTAAGCGCCCACCTACAGCCCTAAGCGCCCACCTACCGCACTAAGCGCCAGCCGACACCCCTAATCGCCCACGTACAGCCCTAATCGCCCACGAACAGTCCTGAGCGACCACCGACATTCCTAAGCGACCACCTGCAGCCCTAAGCGCCCACCTGTAGCCCACAGCGCCTCCTAGAGCACTGATCGCCTACCTACAGCCCTAATCGCCCACCAGCAGCCCTGAGCGCCCACCTACAGCCCTAAACACCTACCTAAAGCACTAAGCGCCCACCTACAGCCCTGAACGCCCACCTACAGCCCTACGATCCCACCTACAGCCCTAAGCGCCCACATACAGCACTAAGCGCCCACCTGCATCGCTAAGCGCCCACCTACAGCCATGAGCGCCCAGCTACCGTCCTAAGCGCAAAACTACAGCCGTAAGCGCCCACCTACAGCCCTAAGCGCCCACCTACAGCACTAAGCGCCCGCCGACAGACCTAAGCGCCCACCTACAGCCCTAATCGCCCACCAACAGGACCTGAGCGCCCACCTACAGCCCTTAGCGCCACACTACAGCGCTAGGCGACCACCTACAGCCCTAAGCGCCCACCTAGTTCCCTAAGCGCCCACCTACAGCGCTAAGCGCCCACCTACAGCCCAAAGCGCCCACCGACAGCCCTGAGCGCCCACCTACAGCCCTACGCGCCCACCCACAGCCCTGAGCGCACACCTACAGCCCTGATCGCCCACCTGCAGCCTTAAGAGCCCACCTACAGCACTAAGCGCCACACTACAGCGCTAGGCGACCACCTACAGCCCTAAGCGCCCACCTAGTGCCCTAAGCCCCCACCTACAGCCCAAAGCGCCCACCGACAGCCCTGATCGCCCACCTACAGCCCTGAGCGCCCACCTACAGCCCTAATCGCCCAAGTACCGCCCTAAGCGCCATACTACAGCCGTAAGCGCCCATCTACAGCCCTAAGCGCCCACCTACAGCACTAAGCGCCAGCCGACAGCCCTAAGCGCCCACGTACAGCCCTAGTCGCCCACCAACAGCCCTGAGCGCCCACCTACAGCCCTAAGCGCCCACTTAAACCACTAAGCGCCCACCTACAGCACTGAGCGCCCACCTACAGCCCTAATCGATCACCTACAGCCCTAAGCGCCCACCTACAGTTCTGAGCGCCCACCTACAGCTCTGAGAGCCCGACCACAGCACTGAGAGTTCACCTACTGCCCTAAACAGCCACCTAAAGCACTGAGCGACAACCTACAGCCCTAAGCGCCCACCTGCAGCCAACAGCGCCACGTAGAGCATTGAGCGCCTAACTACAGGTCTAATCGTCCACCTACAGCCCTAAGCGCCCACCTACAGTCCTAAGCGCCCAGCTACAGACCTAACCGCCCGCCGACAGCCCTAAGCGCCCACCTACAGCCCGAATCGCCCACCAACAGCCCTGAGCGCCCACCTACTGTCCGAAACGCCCACCTAAACAGCTAAGCGCCCACCTACAGCCCTGAGCGCCCACCTACAGCCCTAAGAGCCCACCTACAGCCCTACGCGCCCACCTACAGCCCGAATCGCCCACCAACAGCCCTGAGCGCCCACCTACAGTCCGAAACGCCCACCTAAACCGCTAAGCGCCCACCTACAGCATTGAGCGCCCACCTACAGCCCTAAGAGCCCACCTACAGCCCTGCGCGCCCACCTACAGCCCTAAGCGCCCTCTGACAGACCTAAGCGCACATCTACAGCCATGATCGCCCTCATACAGCCCTTAGCGCCCACCTACAGCCCTAGGCGACCACCTACAGCCCTAATCGCCCTCCGACAGCCGTAAGCGCACATCTACAGCCATGATCGCCCACCTACAGCCCTCAGCGCCCACCTACAGCACTAAGCGCCCACCTAGAGCCCTAGGCGACCACCTACAGCCCTAAGAGCCCACCTAGTGACCTAAGCGACCACCTGCAGCGCTAAGCGCCCACCTACAGCCCTAAGCGCCCACCGACAGTCCTGAGCGCCCACCTATAGCCCTAAGCACCCAGCTACAGCACGAAGCGACCACGTACAGCCTTCATCGCCCACCTACAGCCCTGAGCGCCCACCGACAGCCCTAATCGCCCACATACCGCCCTAAGCGCCACACTATAACCGTAAGCGCCCACCTACAGCCCTAAGCGCCCACCTACAGCCCTAAGCGCCCACCTACCGCACTAAGCGCCAGCCGACACACCTAATCGCCCACGTACAGCCCTAATCGCCCACCAACAGTCCTGAGCGCCCACCTACATCCCTAAGCGACCACATAAAGGCCTAAGGCCCCACCTACAGCCCTAAGCGCCGACGTACAGCACTAAGCGCCCACCTACACCTCTTAGCGCCCACCTACAGCCCTAAGCGCCCACTCACAGCCCTAAGCGCTCACCTACAGCTCTTAGCGCCCACCTACAGCCCTAAGCGCCCACCTACAGCCCTAAGCGCCCACCTACAGCCCTATGCTCCCACCTACAGTGCTAAGCGCCCAGATACCACCCTAAGCGCAAAACTACAGCCCTAAGCGCCCATTTACAGCACTAAGATCCCGCCGACAGCCCTAAGCGCCCACCTACAGCCGTAATCGCCCACCAACAGACCTGAGCGGCCACCTACATACCTAAGCGACCGCTTAAAGCCCTTATCGCCCACCTACAGCGCTAAGCGCCCACCTACAGCCCTACGCGCCCACGTGCAGCCCTTAGCGCCCACCTACATCCCTATGTGCCCACCTACAGCGCTAAGCGCCCACCGGCAGCCCTCAGCGCCCACCTACAGCCCTTAGCGCACACCTACAGCCCTCATCGCCCACCTGCAGCCCTACGCGCCCACCTACAGCCCTAAGCGCCCACCTACAGCCCTGAGCGCCCACCTTCAGCCTTGAGCGCGCACCTACAGTCGTAAGCGTCCACCTACAGACCTAATCGCCCAACAACAGCCCTTAGCGCCCAAGTACAGCCCTAAGCCCCCACCTCCAGCCCTAAGCGCCCAACTACAGCCCTTACAGCCCACCTACAGCCCTAAGCGCCCATCTAAAGCACTGAGCGACCACCTACAGCCCAAAGCGCCCTCCTACAGCCCTAATCGCCCACCTACCGCCCTAAGCACCAACCTACAGCCGTATGCGCCCACCAACAGCCCTCAGCGCCCATCTACAGCACTAACCGCCAGCCGACAGCCCTAAACGCCCACCTACAGCCCTCATCGCACACCAACATCCCTGAGCGACCACCGACATTCCTAAGCGACCACCTAAAGCCCTACGCGCCCACCTACAGACCTAAACGCCCATCTAAAGCACTGAGCGACCACCTACAGCCCTAAGCGCCCACCTGTAGCCCACAGCGCCTCCTAGAGCACTGTTCGCCTACCTACAGCCCTAATCGCCCACCAGCAGCCCTGAGCGCCCACCTACAGCCCTAAACACCTACCTAAAGCACTAAGCGCCCACCTACAGCCCTGATCGCCCACCTACAGCCCTACGATCCCACCTACAGCCCTAAGCGTCCACATACAGCACTAAGCGCCCACCTGCATCGCTAAGCGCCCACCTACAGCCATGAGCGCCCAGCTACCGTCCTAAGCGCAAAACTACAGCCGTAAGCGCCCACCTACAGCCCTAAGCGCCCACCTACAGCACTAAGCGCCCGCCGACAGACCTAAGCGCCCACCTACAGCCCTAATCGCCCACCAACAGACCTGAGCGCCCACCTACAGCCCTTAGCGCCACACTACAGCGCTAGGCGACCACCTACATCCCTAAGCGCCCACCTAGTTCCCTAAGCGCCCACCTACAGCGCTAAGCGCCCACCTACAGCCCAAAGCGCCCACCGACAGCCCTGATCGCCCACCTACAGCCCTAAGAGCCCACCTACAGCCCTAAGCGCCCACATACAGCCCTGATCGCCCACCTGCAGCCTTAAGAGCCCACCTACAGCACTAAGCGCCACACTACAGCGCTAGGCGACCACCTACAGCCCTAAGCGCCCACCTAGTGCCCTAAGCCCCCACCTACAGCCCAAAGCGCCCACCGACAGCCCTGATCGCCCACCTACAGCCCTGAGCGCCCACCTACAGCCCTAATCGCCCAAGTACCGCCCTAAGCGCCATACTACAGCCGTAAGCGCCCATCTACAGCCCTAAGCGCACACCTACAGCACTAAGCGCCAGCCGACAGCCCTAAGCGCCCACGTACAGCACTAGTCGCCCACCAACAGCCCTGAGCGCCCACCTACAGCCCTAAGCGCCCACTTAAACCACTAAGCGCCCACCTACAGCACTGAGCGCCCACCTACAGCCCTATTCGATCACCTACAGCCCTAAGCGCCCACCTACAGTTCTGAGCGCCCACCTACAGCTCTGAGAGCCCGACCACAGCACTGAGAGTTCACCTACTGCCCTAAACAGCCACCTAAAGCACTGAGCGACAACCTACAGCCCTAAGCGCCCACCTGCAGCCAACAGCGCCACGTAGAGCATTGAGCGCCTAACTACAGGTCTAATCGTCCACCTACAGCCCTAAGCGCCCACCTACAGTCCTAAGCGCCCACCTACAGACCTAACCTCCCGCCGACAGCCCTAAGCGCCCACCTACAGCCCGAATCGCCCACCAACAGCCCTGAGCGCCCACCTACAGTCCGAAACGCCCACCTAAACCGCTAAGCGCCCACCTACAGCATTGAGCGCCCACCTACAGCCCTAAGAGCCCACCTACAGCCCTACGCGCCCACCTACAGCCCTAAGCGCCCTCTGACAGACCTAAGCGCACATCTACAGCCATGATCGCCCTCATACAGCCCTTAGCGCCCACCTACAGCCCTAGGCGACCACCTACAGCCCTAATCGCCTACCTAGTGCCCTAAGCGCCCACCTACAGCCCTGAGCGTCCACCTACAGCCCTAAGCGCCCTCCGACAGCCGTAAGCGCACATCTACAGCCATGATCGCCCACCTACAGCCCTCAGCGCCCACCTACAGCCCTAAGCGCCCACCTACAGCCCTAGGCGACCACCTACAGCCCTAAGAGCCCACCTAGTGACCTAAGCGACCACCTGCAGCGCTAAGCGCCCACCTAAAGCCCTATGCGCCCACCGACAGCCCTGAGCGCCCACCTACAGCCCTAAGCACCCAGCTACAGCACGAAGCGACCACGTACAGCCTTCATCGCCCACCTACAGCCCTGAGCGCCCACCTACAGCCCTAATCGCCCACATACCGCCCTAAGCGCCACACTACAACCGTAAGCGCCCACCTACAGCCCTAAGCGCCCACCTACAGCCCTAAGCGCCCACCTACAGCCCTAAGCGCCCACCTACCGCACTAAGCGCCAGCCGACACACCTAATCGCCCACGTACAGCCCTAATCGCCCACCAACAGTCCTGAGCGCCCACCTACATCCCTAAGCGACCACATAAAGGCCTAAGACCCCACCTACAGCCCTAAGCGCCCACGTACAGCCCTAAGCGCCCACCTACACCTCTTAGCGCCCACCTACAGCCCTAAGCGCCCACTTACAGCCCTAAGCGCTCACCTACAGCTCTTAGCGCCCACCTACAGCCCTAAGCGCCCACCTACAGCCCTAAGCGCCCACCTACAGCCCTAAGCTCCCACCTACAGCGCTAAGCGCCCAGATACCACCCTAAGCGCCAAACTACAGCCCTAAGCGCCCATTTACAGCACTAAGATCCCGCCGACAGCCCTAAGCGCCCACCTACAGCCGTAATCGCCCACCAACAGACCTGAGCGACCACCTACATACCTAAGCGACCGCTTAAAGCCCTTATCGCCCACCTACAGCCCTAAGCGCCCACCTACAGCCCTACGCGCCCACGTGCAGCCCTTAGCGCCCACCTACATCCCTATGCGCCCACCTACAGCCCTAAGCGCCCACCGGCAGCCCTCAGCGCTCACCTACAGCCCTTAGCGCACACCTACAGCCCTCATCGCCCACCTGCAGCCCTACGCGCCCACCTTCAGCCCTAAGCGCCCACCTACAGCCCTAATCGCCCACCAACAGCCCTGAGCGCCCACCTACAGCCCTAAGCGCCCACCCACAGCCCTAAGCGCCCACATACAGCCCTGAGCGCCCACTTACAGCCCTAAGCGCCCACCTACAGCACTTAGCGCCCACCTACAGCCCTTGGGGCCCACCTGCAGCCATAAGCGCTCCCCCAGAGCCCTAAACGCCCACCTACAGCCCTAAGCGCGCACCTACTGCCTTGAACGCCCACCTACAGCCCTACGCGACCACCTACCGCCCTAAGCGCCAAACTACAGCCCTAAGCGCCCAACGACAGCCCTAAGCGCACACCTCAGCCCTGAGCGCCCAACTACAGCCCTAAATGACCACCTGAAGCCCTAAGCGCCCACATACAGCCCTAAGCGCCCACATACAGCCCTAAGCGCCCACCTACAGCCCTATGCGCCCACCTACAGCCCTATGCACCCTCCGACAGCCCTAAGCGCACATCTACTGCCATGATCGCCCACCTACAGCCCTCAGCGCGCACCTACAGCCCTAGGCGACCATCTAGAGACCTAAGCGCCCACCTAGTGCACTACGCGCCCACCTACAGCGCTAAGCGCCCACCTACAGCGCTAAGCGCCCACCTACAGCCCTACGCGCCCACGTGCAGCCCTTAGCGCCCACCTACATCCCCATGTGCCCACCTACAGCCCTAAGCGCCCACCGGCAGCCCTCAGCGCCCACCTACAGCCCTTAGCGCACACCTACAGCCCTAAGCGCCCACCTACAGCCCTGAGCGCCCACCTTCAGCCTTGAGCGCGCACCTACAGTCGTAAGCGTCCACCTACAGACCTAATCGCCCAACAACAGCCCTTAGCGCCCAAGTACAGCCCTAAGCCCCCACCTCCAGCCCTAAGCGCCCAACTACAGCCCTTACAGCCCACCTACAGCCCTAAGCGCCCATCTAAAGCACTGAGCGACCACCTACAGCCCTAAGCGCCCTCCTACAGCCCTAATCGCCCACCTACCGCCCTAAGCACCAACCTACAGCCGTATGCGCCCACCAACAGCCCTCAGCGCCCATCTACAGCACTAACCGCCAGCCGACAGCCCTAAACGCCCACCTACAGCCCTCATCGCACACCAACATCCCTGAGCGACCACCGACATTCCTAAGCGACCACCTAAAGCCCTACGCGCCCACCTACAGACCTAAACGCCCATCTAAAGCACTGAGCGACCACCTACAGCCCTAAGCGCCCACCTGTAGCCCACAGCGCCTCCTAGAGCACTGTTCGCCTACCTACAGCCCTAATCGCCCACCAGCAGCCCTGAGCGCCCACCTACAGCCCTAAACACCTACCTAAAGCACTAAGCGCCCACCTACAGCCCTGATCGCCCACCTACAGCCCTACGATCCCACCTACAGCCCTAAGCGTCCACATACAGCACTAAGCGCCCACCTGCATCGCTAAGCGCCCACCTACAGCCATGAGCGCCCAGCTACCGTCCTAAGCGCAAAACTACAGCCGTAAGCGCCCACCTACAGCCCTAAGCGCCCACCTACAGCACTAAGCGCCCGCCGACAGACCTAAGCGCCCACCTACAGCCCTAATCGCCCACCAACAGACCTGAGCGCCCACCTACAGCCCTTAGCGCCACACTACAGCGCTAGGCGACCACCTACATCCCTAAGCGCCCACCTAGTTCCCTAAGCGCCCACCTACAGCGCTAAGCGCCCACCTACAGCCCAAAGCGCCCACCGACAGCCCTGATCGCCCACCTACAGCCCTAAGAGCCCACCTACAGCCCTAAGCGCCCACATACAGCCCTGATCGCCCACCTGCAGCCTTAAGAGCCCACCTACAGCACTAAGCGCCACACTACAGCGCTAGGCGACCACCTACAGCCCTAAGCGCCCACCTAGTGCCCTAAGCCCCCACCTACAGCCCAAAGCGCCCACCGACAGCCCTGATCGCCCACCTACAGCCCTGAGCGCCCACCTACAGCCCTAATCGCCCAAGTACCGCCCTAAGCGCCATACTACAGCCGTAAGCGCCCATCTACAGCCCTAAGCGCACACCTACAGCACTAAGCGCCAGCCGACAGCCCTAAGCGCCCACGTACAGCACTAGTCGCCCACCAACAGCCCTGAGCGCCCACCTACAGCCCTAAGCGCCCACTTAAACCACTAAGCGCCCACCTACAGCACTGAGCGCCCACCTACAGCCCTATTCGATCACCTACAGCCCTAAGCGCCCACCTACAGTTCTGAGCGCCCACCTACAGCTCTGAGAGCCCGACCACAGCACTGAGAGTTCACCTACTGCCCTAAACAGCCACCTAAAGCACTGAGCGACAACCTACAGCCCTAAGCGCCCACCTGCAGCCAACAGCGCCACGTAGAGCATTGAGCGCCTAACTACAGGTCTAATCGTCCACCTACAGCCCTAAGCGCCCACCTACAGTCCTAAGCGCCCACCTACAGACCTAACCTCCCGCCGACAGCCCTAAGCGCCCACCTACAGCCCGAATCGCCCACCAACAGCCCTGAGCGCCCACCTACAGTCCGAAACGCCCACCTAAACCGCTAAGCGCCCACCTACAGCATTGAGCGCCCACCTACAGCCCTAAGAGCCCACCTACAGCCCTACGCGCCCACCTACAGCCCTAAGCGCCCTCTGACAGACCTAAGCGCACATCTACAGCCATGATCGCCCTCATACAGCCCTTAGCGCCCACCTACAGCCCTAGGCGACCACCTACAGCCCTAATCGCCTACCTAGTGCCCTAAGCGCCCACCTACAGCCCTGAGCGTCCACCTACAGCCCTAAGCGCCCTCCGACAGCCGTAAGCGCACATCTACAGCCATGATCGCCCACCTACAGCCCTCAGCGCCCACCTACAGCCCTAAGCGCCCACCTACAGCCCTAGGCGACCACCTACAGCCCTAAGAGCCCACCTAGTGACCTAAGCGACCACCTGCAGCGCTAAGCGCCCACCTAAAGCCCTATGCGCCCACCGACAGCCCTGAGCGCCCACCTACAGCCCTAAGCACCCAGCTACAGCACGAAGCGACCACGTACAGCCTTCATCGCCCACCTACAGCCCTGAGCGCCCACCTACAGCCCTAATCGCCCACATACCGCCCTAAGCGCCACACTACAACCGTAAGCGCCCACCTACAGCCCTAAGCGCCCACCTACAGCCCTAAGCGCCCACCTACAGCCCTAAGCGCCCACCTACCGCACTAAGCGCCAGCCGACACACCTAATCGCCCACGTACAGCCCTAATCGCCCACCAACAGTCCTGAGCGCCCACCTACATCCCTAAGCGACCACATAAAGGCCTAAGACCCCACCTACAGCCCTAAGCGCCCACGTACAGCCCTAAGCGCCCACCTACACCTCTTAGCGCCCACCTACAGCCCTAAGCGCCCACTTACAGCCCTAAGCGCTCACCTACAGCTCTTAGCGCCCACCTACAGCCCTAAGCGCCCACCTACAGCCCTAAGCGCCCACCTACAGCCCTAAGCTCCCACCTACAGCGCTAAGCGCCCAGATACCACCCTAAGCGCCAAACTACAGCCCTAAGCGCCCATTTACAGCACTAAGATCCCGCCGACAGCCCTAAGCGCCCACCTACAGCCGTAATCGCCCACCAACAGACCTGAGCGACCACCTACATACCTAAGCGACCGCTTAAAGCCCTTATCGCCCACCTACAGCCCTAAGCGCCCACCTACAGCCCTACGCGCCCACGTGCAGCCCTTAGCGCCCACCTACATCCCTATGCGCCCACCTACAGCCCTAAGCGCCCACCGGCAGCCCTCAGCGCTCACCTACAGCCCTTAGCGCACACCTACAGCCCTCATCGCCCACCTGCAGCCCTACGCGCCCACCTTCAGCCCTAAGCGCCCACCTACAGCCCTAATCGCCCACCAACAGCCCTGAGCGCCCACCTACAGCCCTAAGCGCCCACCCACAGCCCTAAGCGCCCACATACAGCCCTGAGCGCCCACTTACAGCCCTAAGCGCCCACCTACAGCACTTAGCGCCCACCTACAGCCCTTGGGGCCCACCTGCAGCCATAAGCGCTCCCCCAGAGCCCTAAACGCCCACCTACAGCCCTAAGCGCGCACCTACTGCCTTGAACGCCCACCTACAGCCCTACGCGACCACCTACCGCCCTAAGCGCCAAACTACAGCCCTAAGCGCCCAACGACAGCCCTAAGCGCACACCTCAGCCCTGAGCGCCCAACTACAGCCCTAAATGACCACCTGAAGCCCTAAGCGCCCACATACAGCCCTAAGCGCCCACATACAGCCCTAAGCGCCCACCTACAGCCCTATGCGCCCACCTACAGCCCTATGCACCCTCCGACAGCCCTAAGCGCACATCTACTGCCATGATCGCCCACCTACAGCCCTCAGCGCGCACCTACAGCCCTAGGCGACCATCTAGAGACCTAAGCGCCCACCTAGTGCACTACGCGCCCACCTACAGCGCTAAGCGCCCACCTACAGCGCTAAGCGCCCACCTACAGCCCTAAGCGCCGATCGACAGCCCTGAGCGCCCACCTACAGCCCTACGCGCCCACCTACAGCCCTGCGCGCCCACCTACAGCCCTTAGCGCCACACTACAACGCTAGGCGACCACCTACAGCCCTAAGCGCCCACCTAGTGCGCTAAGCGCCCACCTACAGCGCTAAGGGCCCACCTACAGCCCAAAGCGCCCACCGACAGCCCTGAGCGCCCACCTACAGCGCTACGCGCCCACCTACAGCCCTGAGCGCACACCTACAGCCCTCATCGCCCACCTGCAGCCCTAAGCGCCCACCTACAGCCCTAAGCGCCACACTACAGCGCTAGGCGACCACCTACAGCCCTAAGCGCCCACCTAGTGCCCTAAGCGCCCACCTACAGCCTAAAGCGCCCACCGACAGCCCTGATCGCCCACCTACAGCCCTAAGCGCCCACGTAAACCACTAAGCGCCCACCTACAGCACGGATCGCCCTCTTACTGCCCTAATCGATCACCTACAGCCCTAAGCGCCCACGTGCAGCCCTAAGCGCCCACCTGCAGCCAACAGCGCCACGTAGAGCATTGATCGCCTACCTACAGCTCTAATCGTCCACCTACAGCCCTAAGCTCGTGCCGACAGCCCTAAGCGCCCACCTACAGCCCGAATCGCCCACCAACAGCCCTGAGCGCCCACCTACAGCCCGAAACGCCCACCTAAAGCCCTAAGAGCCCACCTACAGCCCTAAGCGCCCTACGACAGCCCTAAGCGCACATCTACAGCCATGATCGCCCACCTACAGCCCTAAGCGCCCACCCAGTGCCCTAATCGCCCACCTACAGCGCTAAGCAACCACCTACAGCCCTAAGCGCCCACCGACAGCCCTGAGCGCCCCACTACAGCCCTACGCGCCATCCTACAGCGCTAAGCGCACACCTACGACCTTGATCGCCCACCTTTAGACCTGAGCGCCCAACTACAGCCCTAATCGCCCACCTACCGCCGTAAGCTCCAAACTACAGCCGTAAGCGCCCACCTACAGCCCTAAGCGCCCAACTGCAGCCCTGAGCGCCCACCTAAAGATCTAACCTCCCAACTACAGGTCGGAGCGCCCACCTACCGCCCTAAGAGCCAACCTACAGCCCTAGGTGTCCACCTACAGCCCTAAGCGCCCACCTAGTGACCTAAGCGACCACCTGCAGCGCTAAGCCCCAACGGATAGCCCTAAGCGCCCACCGACAGCCCTGAGCGCCCACCTACAGCCCTAAGCACCCAGCTACAGCACGAAGCGACCACGTACAACCCTGATCGCTCACCTACAGCCCTGAGCGCCCAACTGCAGCCCTAGGCGCCCACCTACAGCCCTAAGCGCCCACCTACAGCCCTAAGCGCCCATCAACAGACCTACGCGCCCGCCGACTGCCCTAACCGCCCACCTACAGCCCTGAGCGCCCACCGACAGCCCTAGACGCCCACGTAAAGACCTAAGCGCCCACCTTCAGCCCTAAGCGCCCACCTACATACCTACGCGCCCTCCGACAGCCCTAAGCGCACATCTACAGCCATGATCGCCCACCTACAGCCCTCAGCGCCCACCTACAGCCCTAAGCGACAACCTACCGCACTAAGCGCCAGCCGACAGCCCTAAGCGCCCACGCACAGCCCTAATCGCCCACCAACAGCCCTGAGCGCCCACCTACATTCCTAAGCGACCACATAAAGCCCTAATACCCCAACTACAGCCCTAAGCGCACACTTACAGCCCTAAGCGCCCACCTACAGCTCTTAGCGCCCACCTACAGCCCTAAGCGCCCACCTACAGCCATCAGCTCCCACCTGCAGCGCTAAGCGCCCACGTACAGCCCTAAGAGCCCACCGACAGCCATGAGCGCCCACCTACAGCCGGAAGCACCCAGCTACAGCACGAAGCGACCACGTACAGCCCTGATCGCCCACCTACAGCCCTACTCGCCCACATACCGCCCTAAGCGCCACACCACAGCCGTAAGCGCCCACCTACAGCCCTAAGCGCCCACCTACAGCCCTAAGCGCCCACCTACCGCACTAAGCGCCAGCCGACAGCCCTAAGCGCCCACGTACAGCCCTAATCGCCCATCAACAGCCCTGAGCGCCCACCTACATCCCTAATCGACCACATAAAGCCCTAAGACCCCACCTACAGCCCTAAGCGCCCACTTACAGCCCTAAGCGCCCACCTACAGGTCTTAGCGCCCACCTACAGCCATAAGCGCCCACTTACAGCCCTAAGCGCCCACCTACAGCTCTTAGCGCCCACCTACAGCCCTAAGCGCCCACCTACAACCCTAAGCTCCCACCTACAGCGCTAAGCGCCCACCTACAGTCCTGAGCGCCCAGCTACCACCCTAAGCGCCAAACTACAGCCGTAAGCGCCCACCTACAGCCGTAAGCGCACATTTATAGCACTAAGCTCCCGCCGACAGCCCTATGCGCCCACCTACAGCCCTAAGCGCCCACAGGCAGCCCTCAGCGCCCACCTACAGCCCTGAGCGCACACCTACAGCCCTGTGCGCACACCTACAGCCCTCATCGCCCAACTGCAGCCCTACGCGCCCACCTACAGCCATAAGCGCCCACCTACAGCCCTGAGCGCCCACCTCCAGCACTGAGCGCGCACCTACATCCGTAAGCGCCCACCTACAGACCTAATCGCCCACCAACAGCCCTGAGCGCCCACCTACAGCCCTAAGCGCCCACCTACAGCCCGAAGTGCCCACCTACAGCCTGATCGACCACCTACCGCCCTAAGCGCCAAACTACAGCCCTAAACGCCCACCTGAAGTCCTAAGCGCAAACATACAGCGCTAAGCGCCCACCTACAGCCCTATGCGCCCAGCTACAACCCTAAGCGCCCATCGACAGCCCTGAGCGCCCACCTACAGCCCTACGCGCCCACCTACAGCCCTAATCGCCCAGCTACAGCCCTAAGCGACCACGTACAGCCCTGATCGCCCACCTACAGCCCTGAGCGCCCACCTACAGCCCTAATCGCCCACCTACCGCCCTAAGCGCCAGACTACAGCCGTAAGCGCCCACCTACAGCCCTAAGAGCCCAACTAGAGCACTAAGCGCCAGCCGACAGCCTACGCGCCGACGTACAGACCTAAGCGCCCACCTACAGAAATAGGCGCCCATCTACACCTCTTATCGCCCACCTACAGCCCTAAGCGCCAACATACAGCCCTAAGCGCCCACCTGCAGCGCTATGCGCCCACCTACAGCCATGAGCGCCCGGCTACCGTCCTAAGCGCCAAACTACAGCCGTAAGCGCCCACTTACAGCCCGAAGCGCCCGCCGACAGACCTAAGCGCCCACCTACAGCCCTAATCGCCCACCAACAGACCTGAGCGCCCACCTACAGCGCTAAGCGCCCACCTACAGCCCTAAGCGCCCACCTACAGCCCTACGCGCCCACCTACAGACCTACGCGCCCACCTACAGCCCTTAGCGCCACACTACAGCGCTAGGCGACCACCTACAGCCCTAAGCGCCCACCTAGTGCCCTAAGCGCCCACCTACAGCCCAAAGCACCCACCGACAGCCCTGATCGCCCATCTACAGCCCTGAGCGCCCACCTACAGCCCTAATCGCCCACGTACCGCCCAAAGCGCCATACGACAGCCGTAAGCGCCCACCTACAGCACGTAGCGCCAGCCGACAGCCCTAAGCGCCCACGTACAGCCCTAGTCGCCCACCAACAGCCCTGAGCTCCCACCTACAGCCCTAATCGCCCACCTACCGCCATAAGCACCAACCTACAGCCGTATGCGCCCACAAACAGCCCTAAGCGCCCATCTACAGCACTAACCGCCAGCCGACAGCCCTAAACGCCCACCTACAGCCCGCATCGCCCACCAACATCCCTGAGCGACCAACGACATTCCTAAGCGACCACCTAAAGCCCTACACGCCCACCTACAGCCCTAAACGCCCATCTAAAGCACTGAGCGACCGCCTACAGCCCTAAGCGCCCACCTGTATCCCACAGCGACTCCTAGAGCACTGACCGTCTACCTACAGCCCTAATCGCCCACCAACAGCCCTGAGCGCCCACCTACAGCCCTAAACGCCCACCTAAAGCACTAAGCGCCCACCTGCAGCCCTGATCGCCCACCTACAGCCCTAAGAGCCTACCTACAGCCCTAACCGCCCACATACAGCCCTAAGCGCCCAGATGCAGCGCTAAGCGCCCACCTACAGCCATGAGCGCCCAGCTACCGTCCTAAGCGCCAAACTACAGCCGTAAGCGCCCACCTACAGCCCTAAGCGCCCACCTACAGCAATAAGCGCCCGCCGACAGACCTAAGCGCCCACCTACAGCCCTAATCGCCCAACAACAGACCTGAGCGCCCACCTACAGCCCGTAGCGCCACACTACAGCGCTAGGCGACCACCTACAGCCCTAAGAGCCCACTTAGTTCCCTAAGCGCCCACCTACAGCGCTAAGCGCCCACCTACAGCCCAAAGCGCCCACCGACAGCCCTGAGCGCCCACCTGCAGCCCTAAGCGCCCACCTGCAGCCAACAGCGCCATGTAGAGCATTGAGCGCCTACCTACAGCTCTATTCGTCCACCTACAGCCCTAAGCGCCCACCTACAGCCCTAAGCGCCCACCTACAGCAATAAGCGCCCGCCGACAGACCTAAGCGCCCGCCGACAGACCTAAGCGCCCACCTACAGCCCGAATCGACCACCAACAGCCCTGAGCGCCCACCTACAGCCCGAAACGCCCACCTAAACCGCTAAGCGCCCACCTACAGCCCTGAGCGCCCAGCTACAGCCCTAATCGCCCACCTATAGCGCTAAGCGCCCACGTGCAGCCGAAAGCGCCCACCTACAGCCCTAAGCGCCCACCTACCGCACTAAGCGCCAGCCGACAGCCCTAAGCGCCCACGTACAGCCCTAATCGCCCACCAACAGCCCTGAGCGCCCACCTACATCCCTAAGCGACCACATAAAGCCCTAAGACCCCACCTACAGCCCTAAGCGCCCATTTACAGCCCTAAGCGCCCACCTACAGCTCTTAACGCCCACCTACAGCCCTAAGGCCCACGTAAAGCCCTACGCGCCCACCTACAGCTCATAGCGCCCACCTACAGCCCTGAGCGCCCACCAACAGCCCTCAGCTCCCACCTACAGCGCTAAGCGCCCACCTACAGTCCTGAGCGCCCAGCTACCACCCAACGCGCCAAACTACAGCCGTAAGCGCCCACCTACAGCCCTAAGCGCCCATTTACAGCACTAAGCTCCCGCCGACAGCCCTAAGCGCCCACCTACAGCCGTAATCGCCCACCAACAGACCTGAGCGCCCACCTACATCCCTAAGCGACCGCTTAAAGCCCTAAGCGCCCACCTACAGCCCTAAGCGCCCACCTACAGCCCTACGCGCCCACTTACAGCCCTTAGCGCCGACCTACAGCCCTATGCGCCCACCTACAGCCCTACGCGCCCGCCGGCAGCCCTCAGCGCCCACCTACAGCTCTGAGCGTACACCTACAGCCCTGATCGCACACCTACAGCCCTCATCGCCCACCTGCAGCCCTACGCGCCCCCCTACAGCCCTAAGCGCCCACCTACAGCCGTGAGCGCCCACCTCCAGCCCTGAGCGCGCACCTACAGCCGTACGCGCCCACCTACAGCCCTAATCGCCCAACAACAGCCCTGAGCGCCCACCTACAGCCCCAAGCGCCCACCTCCAGCCCTAAGCGCCCACCTACAGCCCTTGGCGCCCACCTACAGCCCTAAGCGCCCATCTAAAGCACTGAGCGACCACCTACAGCCCTAAGCGCCCACCTACAGCCCTAATCGCCCACTTACCGCCCTAAGCACCAACCTATAGCCGTAAGCGCCCACGAACAGCCCTAAGCGCCCACCTACAGCACTAACCGCCAGCCGACAGCCCTAAACGCCCACCTACAGCCCTCATCGCCCAACAACAGCCCTGAGCGACCACCGACACTCCTAGGCGACCACCTAAAGCCCTACGCGCCCAACTACAGCCCTAAACGCCCATCTAAAGCACTGAGCGATCACCTGCAGCCCTAAGCGCCCAGCTGTAGCCCACAGCGCCTCCTAGAGCACTGAGCGCCTACCTACTGCCCTAATCGCCCACCTACAGCCCTAAGCGCCCACCTGCAGCCCTACGCGCCCCCCTACAGCCCTAAGCGCCCACCTACAGCCGTGAGCGCCCACCTCCAGCCCTGAGCGCGCACCTACAGCCGTACGCGCCCACCTACAGACCTAATCGCCCAACAACAGCCCTGAGCGCCCACCTACAGCCCCAAGCGCCCACCTCCAGCCCTAAGCGCCCACCTACAGCCCTTGGCGCCCACCTACAGCCCTAAGCGCCCATCTAAAGCACTGAGCGACCACCTACAGCCCTAAGCGCCCACCTACAGCCCTAATCGCCCACTTACCGCCCTAAGCACCAACCTATAGCCGTAAGCGCCCACGAACAGCCCTAAGCGCCCACCTACAGCACTAACCGCCAGCCGACAGCCCTAAACGCCCACCTACAGCCCTCATCGCCCAACAACAGCCCTGAGCGACCACCGACACTCCTAGGCGACCACCTAAAGCCCTACGCGCCCAACTACAGCCCTAAACGCCCATCTAAAGCACTGAGCGATCACCTGCAGCCCTAAGCGCCCAGCTGTAGCCCACAGCGCCTCCTAGAGCACTGAGCGCCTACCTACTGCCCTAATCGCCCACCTACAGCCCTAAGCGCCCACCAACAGCCCTAGGCGCACACCTACAGCCCTACGCGCCCACGTACAGCCCTGAGCGCCCACCGACATCCCTAAGCGACCACCTAAAGCCCTAAGTGCCCACCTACAGCCCTAAGCGCCTACCTACTGCCCTAATCGCCCACCTACAGCCCTAAGCGCCCACCAACAGCCCTAGGCGCACACCTACAGCCCTACGCGCCCACGTACAGCCCTGAGCGCCCACCGACATCCCTAAGCGACCACCTAAAGCCCTAAGTGCCCACCTACAGCCCTAAGCGCCTACCTACAGCCCTCAGCGCCCACCTACAGCCCTGAGCGCACACCTACAGCCCTATGCGCCCATCCACAGCCCTAAGCGCCCACCGGCAACCCTCAGCGCCCACCTATAGCCCTGAGCGCACACCTACAGCCCTGAGCGCACACCAACAGCCCTCATCGCCCACCTGCAGCCCTACGCGCCCACCTACAGCCCTAAGCGCCCACCTACAGCCGTGAGCGCCCACGTACAGCCCTAAGCGCCCACCTACAGCCCGAAGCGCCCATCTACAGCCCGCAGCGCCCACCGACAGCCCTGAGCGCCCACCTGCAGCCCTAAGCGCCCACCTGCAGCCAACAGCGCCATGTAGAGCATTGAGCGCCTACCTACAGCTCTATTCGTCCACCTACAGCCCTAAGCGCCCACCTACAGCCCTAAGCGCCCACCTACAGCAATAAGCGCCCGCCGACAGACCTAAGCGCCCGCCGACAGACCTAAGCGCCCACCTACAGCCCGAATCGACCACCAACAGCCCTGAGCGCCCACCTACAGCCCGAAACGCCCACCTAAACCGCTAAGCGCCCACCTACAGCCCTGAGCGCCCAGCTACAGCACGAAGCGACGACGTACAGCCCTGATCGCCCACCTACAGCCCTGAGCGCCCACCTACAGCCCTAATCGCCCACCTATAGCGCTAAGCGCCCACGTGCAGCCGAAAGCGCCCACCTACAGCCCTAAGCGCCCACCTACCGCACTAAGCGCCAGCCGACAGCCCTAAGCGCCCACGTACAGCCCTAATCGCCCACCAACAGCCCTGAGCGCCCACCTACATCCCTAAGCGACCACATAAAGCCCTAAGACCCCACCTACAGCCCTAAGCGCCCATTTACAGCCCTAAGCGCCCACCTACAGCTCTTAGCGCCCACCTACAGCCCTAAGGCCCACGTAAAGCCCTACGCGCCCACCTACAGCTCATAGCGCCCACCTACAGCCCTGAGCGCCCACCAACAGCCCTCAGCTCCCACCTACAGCGCAAAGCGCCCACCTACAGTCCTGAGCGCCCAGCTACCACCCAACGCGCCAAACTACAGCCGTAAGCGCCCACCTACAGCCCTAAGCGCCCATTTACAGCACTAAGCTCCCGCCGACAGCCCTAAGCGCCCACCTACAGCCGTAATCGCCCACCAACAGACCTGAGCGCCCACCTACATCCCTAAGCGACCGCTTAAAGCCCTAAGCGCCCACCTACAGCCCTAAGCGCCCACCTACAGCCCTACGCGCCCACTTACAGCCCTACGCGCCCCCCTACAGCCCTAAGCGCCCACCTACAGCCGTGAGCGCCCACCTCCAGCCCTGAGCGCGCACCTACAGCCGTACGCGCCCACCTACAGACCTAATCGCCCAACAACAGCCCTGAGCGCCCACCTACAGCCCCAAGCGCCCACCTCCAGCCCTAAGCGCCCACCTACAGCCCTTGGCGCCCACCTACAGCCCTAAGCGCCCATCTAAAGCACTGAGCGACCACCTACAGCCCTAAGCGCCCACCTACAGCCCTAATCGCCCACTTACCGCCCTAAGCACCAACCTATAGCCGTAAGCGCCCACGAACAGCCCTAAGCGCCCACCTACAGCACTAACCGCCAGCCGACAGCCCTAAACGCCCACCTACAGCCCTCATCGCCCAACAACAGCCCTGAGCGACCACCGACACTCCTAGGCGACCACCTAAAGCCCTACGCGCCCACCTACAGCCCTAAACGCCCATCTAAAGCACTGAGCGACCACCTACAGCCCTAAACGCCCATCTAAAGCACTGAGCGATCACCTGCAGCCCTAAGCGCCCAGCTGTAGCCCACAGCGCCTCCTAGAGCACTGAGCGCCTACCTACTGCCCTAATCGCCCACCTACAGCCCTAAGCGCCCACCAACAGCCCTAGGCGCACACCTACAGCCCTACGCGCCCACGTACAGCCCTGAGCGCCCACCGACATCCCTAAGCGACCACCTAAAGCCCTAAGTGCCCACCTACAGCCCTAAGCGCCTACCTACAGCCCTCAGCGCCCACCTACAGCCCTGAGCGCACACCTACAGCCCTATGCGCCCATCCACAGCCCTAAGCGCCCACCGGCAACCCTCAGCGCCCACCTATAGCCCTGAGCGCACACCTACAGCCCTGAGCGCACACCAACAGCCCTCATCGCCCACCTGCAGCCCTACGCGCCCACCTACAGCCCTAAGCGCCCACCTACAGCCGTGAGCGCCCACCTCCAGCCCTGAGCGCGCACCTCCAGCCCTGAGCGCGCACCTACAGCCCTAAGCGCCCACCGGCAGCCCGCAGCGCCCACCTACAGCCCTGAGCGCACACCTACAGCCCTGAGCGCACACCTCCAGCCCTTATCGCCCACCTGCAGCCCTACGCGCCCACCTACAGCCGTGAGCGCCCACCTCCAGGCCTGAGCGCGCACCTACATCCGTACGCGCCCACCTACAGACCTGATCGCCCACCAACAGCCCTGAGCGCCCACCTACAGCCCTAAGCGCCCACATCCAGCCCTAAGTGCCCATCTACAGCCCTTAGCGCCCACCTACAGCCCTAAGCGCCCATCTAAAGCACTGAGCGAACACCTACAGCCCTAAGCGCCCACCTGCAGCCCTGATCGCCCACCTACCGCCCTAAGCACCAACCTACAGCCGTAAGCGCCCACCAACAGCCCTAAGCGCCCATCTACAGCACTAACCGCCAGCCGACAGCCCTAAACGCCCACCTACAGCCCTAATCGCCCAGCAACAGCCCTGAGCGACCACCGACATTCCTAAGCGACCATCAAAAGCCCTACGCGCCCACCTACAGCCCTAAACGCCTATATAAAGCACTGAGCGACCACCTACAGCCCTCAGCGCCCAGCTGTAGCCCACAGCGCCTCCTAGAGCACTGAGCGCCTACCTACTGCCCGAATCGCCCACCTACAGCCCTAAGCGCCCACCAACAGCCCTTGGCGCCCACCTACAGCCCCCTACGCGCCCACCTACAGCCCTGAGCGCCCACCTACATCCCTAAGCGACCACCTAAAGCCCTATTCGCCCACCTACAGCTCTAAGCGCCGACCTACTGCCCTCAGCGCCCACCTACAGCCCTGAGCGCACACCTACAGCCCTATGCGCCCACCTACAGCCCTAAGCGCCCACCGGCAGCCCTCAGCGCCCACCTACATCCCTAAGCGACCGCTGAAAGCCCTAAGCGCCCACCTACAGCCCTAAGCGCCCACCTAAACCGCTAAGCGCCCACCTACAGCCCTGAGCGTCCACCTACAGCCCTAAGAGCCGACCTACAGCCCTACGCGCACACCTACAGCCCTAAGCGCCCTCTGACAGACCTAAGCGCACATCTACAGCTATGATCGCCCTCATACAGCCCTTAGCGCCCACCTACAGCCCTAGGCGACCATCTACAACACTAATCGCCTACCTAGTGCCCTAAGCGCCCACCTACAGCCCTAAGCGTCCACATACAGCCCTAAGCGCCCTCCGACTGCCGTAAGCGCACATCCACAGCCATGATCGCCCACCTAAAGCCCTATGCGCCCACCTAGTGCCCTAAGCGCCCACCTACAGCCCTAAGAGCACACCGACAGCCCTGAGCGCCCACCTACAACTCTACGCGCCCACCTACAGCCCTAAGCACCCAGCTACAGCACGAAGCGACGACGTACAGCCCTGATCGTCCACCTACAGCCCTGAGCGCCCACCTACAGCCCTAATCGCCCAGCTATAGCGCTAAGCGCCCACGTGCAGCCGAAAGCGCCCACCTACAGCCCTAAGCGCCCACATACCGCACTAAGCGCCAGCCGACAGCCCTAAGCGCCCACGTACAGCCCTAATCGCCCACCAACAGCCCTGAGCGCCCACCTACATCCCTAAGCGACCACATAAAGCCCTAAGACCCCACCTACAGCCCTAAGCGCCCATTTACAGCCCTAAGCGCCCACCTACAGCTCTTAGCGCCCACCTACAGCCCTAAGGCCCACGTAAAGCCCTAAGCGCCCACCTACAGCTCTTAGCGCCCACCTACAGCCCTGAGCGCCCACCTACAGCCCTAAGCTCCCACCTACAGCGCTAAGCGCCCACCTACAGTCCTGAGCGCCCAGCTACCACCCTACGCACCAAACTACAGCCGTAAGCGCCCACCTACAGCCCTACGCGCCCACTTACAGCCCTTAGCGCCGACCTACAGCCTTATGCGCCCACCTACAGCCCTAAGCGCCCACCGGCAACCCTCAGGGCCCACCTACAGCCCTGTGTGCACACCTACAGCCCTGATCGCACACCTACAGCCCTCATCGCCCACCTGCAGCTCTACGCGCCCACCAACAGCCCTGAGCGCCCACCTACAGCCCCAAGCGCACACCTCCAGCCCTAAGCGCCCACCTACAGCCCTTGGCGCCCACCTACAGCCCTAAGCGCCCATCTAAAGCACTGAGCGACCACCTACAGCCCAAAGCGCCCACCTACAGCCCTAATCGCCCACCTACCGCCCTAAGCACCAACCTACAGCCGTAAGCGTCCACGAACAGCCCTAAGCGCCCATCTACAGCACTAACCGCCAGCCGACAGCCCTAAACGCCCACCTACATCCCTCATCGCCCACCAACAGCCCTGAGCGACCACCGACACTCCTAAGCGACCACCTAAAGCCCTACGCGCCCACCTACAGCCCTAAACGCCCATCTAAAGCACTGAGCGACCACCTACAGCCCTAAACGCCCAACTAAAGCACTGAGCGATCACCTACAGCCCTAAGCGCCCAGCTGTAGCCCACAGCGCCTCCTAGAGCACTGAGCGCCTACCTACTGCCCTAATCGCCCACCTACAGCCCTAAGCGCCCACCAACAGCCCTAGGCGCCCACCTACAGCCCTACGCGCCCATGTACAGCCCTGAGCGCCCACCGACATCCCTAAGCGACCACTTAAAGCCCTAAGTGCCCACCTACACCCCTAAGCGCCTACCTACAGCCCTCAGCGCCCACCTACAGCCCTGAGCGCACACCTACAGCCCTATTCGCTCACCCACAGCCCTAAGCGCCCACCGGCAACCCTCAGCGCCCACCTATAGCCCTGAGCGCACACCTACAGCCCTGAGCGCACACCTACAGTCCTCAGCGCCCACCTGTAGCCCTACGCGCCCACCTACAGCCCTAAGCGCCCACCTACAGCCGTGAGCGCCCACCTCCAGCCCTGAGCGCGCACCTCCAGCCCTGAGCGCGCACCTACAGCCCTAAGCGCCCACCGGCAGCCCGCAGCGCCCACCTACAGCCCTGAGTGCACACCTACAGCCCTGAGCGCACACCTACAGCCCTCATCGCCCACCTGCAGCCCTACGCGCCCACATACAGCCGTGAGCGCCCACCTCCAGCACTGAGCGCGCACCTACAGCCGTACGCGCCCACCTACAGACCTAATCGCCCACCAACAGCACTGAGCGCCCACCTACAGCCCTAATCGCCCACCTCCAGCCCTAAGCGCCCACATACAGCCCTTAGCGCCCACCTACAGCCCTAAGCGCCCATCTAAAGCACTGAGCGACCACCTACAGACCTAAGCGCCCACCTACAGCCCTAATCGCCCACCTACCGCCCTAAGCACCAACCTACAGCCGTAAGCGCCCACCAACAGCCCTAAGCGCCAATCTACAGCACTAAACGCCAGCCGACAGCCCTAAACGCCCACCAGAGCCCTAATCGCCCAGCAACAGCCCTGAGCGACCACCGACATTCCTAAGCGACCACCTAAAGCCCTACGCGCCCACCTACAGCCCTGAACGCCCATCTAAAGCACTGAGCGACCACCTACAGCCCTATGCGCCCAGTTGTAGCCCACAGCGTCTCCTAGAGCACTGAGCGCCTACCTACTGCCCTAATCGCCCACCTACAGCCCTAAGCGCCTACCAAAAGCCCTAGGCGCCCACCTAAAGCCCTAAGCGCCCACCTACAGCCCTCAGCGCCCAACTACAGCCCTGATCGCACACCTACAGCCCTATGCGCCCACCGACAGCCCTAAGCGCCCACCGGCAGCCCTCAGCGCCCACCTACAGCCCTGAGCGCACACCTACAGCCCTCATCGCCCACCTGCAGCCCTAAGCGCCCACCTACAGTCGTGAGCGCCGACCTCCAGCACTGAGCGCGCACCTATAGCCGTACGCGCCCACCTACAGACCTAATCGCCCACCAACAGCCCTGAGCGCCCACCTACAGCCCTAAGCGCCCACCTCCAGCCCTAAGCGCCCACCTACAGCCCTTATCGCCCACCTACATCCCTAAGCGACCACCTAAAGCCCTACGCGCCCACTTACAGCCCTAAGCGCCCTTCGACAGCCCTCAGCGCACAACTACAGCCATGATCTCCCACCTACAGCCCTAAGCGCCCACCTACAGCCCTAAGCGCCCATCTACAGCCCAGAGCGCCCGCCTACCGCGCTAAGCGCCACACTACAGCCCAGAGCGCCCACCTACAGCCCTAAGCGCCCGCCGACAGCCCTAAGCGCCCACCTACAGCCCTAAGCGCCCACCTACAGCCCTACGCGCCCACCTGCAGCCCACAGCGCCACCTAGAGCATTGAGCGCCTACCTACAGCCCTTATCTCCCACATACAGCCCTAACCGCCCACCTCCATCCCTAAGCGCCCACCTACAGACCTACGCGCCCACCTACAGCCCTAAGCGCCCATCTAAAGCACTGAGCGACCACCTACAGCCCTAAGCGCCCACCTACAGCCCTAATCGCCCACCTACCGCCCTAAGCACCAACCTACAGCCGCAAGCGCCCACCAACAGCCCTAAGCGCCCACCTACAGCCCTAAACGCCTATATAAAGCACTGAGCGCCCACCTACAGCCCTCAGCGCCCAGCTGTAGCCCACAGCGCCTCCTAGAGCACTGAGCGCCTACCTACTGCCCGAATCGCCCACCTACAGCCCTAAGCGCCCACCAACAGCCCTTGGCGCCCACCTACTGCCCTACGCGCCCACCTACAGCCCTGAGCGCCCACCTACATTTCTAAGCGACCACCTAAAGCCCTATGCGCCCACCTACAGCTCTAAGCGCCGACCTACTGCCCTCAGCGCCCACCTACAACCCTGAGCGCACACCTAAAGCCCTATGCGCCCACCTACAGCCCTAAGCGCCCACCGGAAGCCCTCAGCGCCCACCTAAACCGCTAAGCGCCCACCTACAGCCCTGAGCGCCCACCTACAGCCCTAAGAGCCGACCTACAGCCCTACGCGCACACCTACAGCCCTAAGCGCCCTCTGACAGACCTAAGCGCACATCTACAGCTATGATCGCCCTCATACAGCCCTTAGCGCCCACCTACAGCCCTAGGCGACCACCTACAACCCTAATCGCCTACCTAGTGCCCTAAGCGCCCACCTACAGCCCTAAGCGTCCACCTACAGCCCTAAGCGCCCTCCGACAGCCGTAAGCGCACATCCACAGCCATGATCGCCCACCTACAGCCCTCAGCGACCACCTGCAGCGCTAAGCGCCCACGTACAGCCCTAAGCGCCCACCGACAGCCCTGAGCGCCCACCTACAACTCTACGCGCCCACCTACAGCCCTAAGCACCCAGCTACAGCACGAAGCGACGACGTACAGCCCTGATCGCCCACCTACAGCCCTGAGCGCCCACCTACAGCCCTAATCGCCCAGCTATAGCGCTAAGCGCCCACGTGCAGCCGAAAGCGCCCACCTACAGCCCTAAGCGCCCACCTACCGCACTAAGCGCCAGCCGACAGCCCTAAGCGCCCACGTACAGCCCTAATCGCCCAGCTATAGCGCTAAGCGCCCACGTACAGCCCTAATCGCCCACCAACAGCCCTGAGCGCCCACCTACATCCCTAAGCGACCACATAAAGCCCTAAGACCCCACCTACAGCCCTAAGCGCCCATTTACAGCCCTAAGCGCCCACCTACAGCTCTTAGCGCCCACCTACAGCCCTAAGGCCCACGTAAAGCCCTAAGCGCCCACCTACAGCTCTTAGCGCCCACCTACAGCCCTGAGCGCCCACCTACAGCCCTAAGCTCCCACCTACAGCGCTAAGCGCCCACCTACAGTCCTGAGCGCCCAGCTACCACCCTACGCACCAAACTACAGCCGTAAGCGCCCACCTACAGCCCTAAGCGCCCATTTACAGCACTAAGCTCCCGCCGATAGCCCTAAGCGCTCACCTACAGCCGTAATCGCCCACCAACAGACCTGAGCGCCCACTTACATACCTACGCGACCGCTTAAAGCCCTAAGCGCCCACCTACAGCCCTACGCGCCCACTTACAGCCCTTAGCGCCGACCTACAGCCCTATGCGCCCACCTACAGCCCTAAGCGCCCACCGGCAGCCCTCAGGGCCCACCTACAGCCCTGTGCGCACACCTACAGCCCTCATCGCCCACCTGCAGCCCTACGCGCCCACCTCCAGCCCTGAGCGCGCACCTACAGCCGTACGCGCCCACCTACAGACCTAATCGCCCACCAACAGCACTGAGCGCCCACCTACAGCCCCAAGCGCCCACCTCCAGCCGTAAGCGCCCACCTACAGCCCTTGGCGCCCACCTACAGCCCTAAGCGCCCATCTACAGCCCTAATCGCCCACCTACCGCCTTAAGCACCAACCTACAGCCGTAAGCGCCCACGAACAGCCCTAAGCGCCCATCTACAGCACTAACCGCCAGCCGACAGCCCTAAACGCCCACCTACAGCCCTCATCGCCCACCAACAGCCCTGAGCGACCACCGACACTCCTAAGCGACCACCTAAAGCCCTACGCGCCCACCTACAGCCCTAAACGCCCATCTAAAGCACTGAGCGATCACCTACAGCCCTAAGCGCCCAGCTGTAGCCCACAGCGCCTCCTAGAGCACTGAGCGCCTACCTACTGCCCTAATCGCCCACCTACAGCCCTAAGCGCCCACCAACAGCCCTAGGCGCCCACCTACAGCCCTACGCGCCCATGTACAGCCCTGAGCGCCCACCGACATCCCTAAGCGACCACTTAAAGCACTAAGTGCCCACCTACAGCCCTAAGCGCCTACCTACAGCCCTCAGCGCCCACCTACAGCCCTGAGCGCACACCTACAGCCCTATGCGCTCACCCACAGCCCTAAGCGCCCACCGGCAACCCTCAGCGCCCACCTATAGCCCTGAGCGCACACCTACAGCCCTGAGCGCACACCTACAGTCCTCATCGACCACCTGCAGCCCTACGCGCCCACCTACAGCCCTAAGCGCCCACCTACAGCCGTGAGCGCCCACCTCCAACCCTGAGCGCGCACCTCCAGCCCTGAGCGCTCACCTACAGCCCTAAGCGCCCACCGGCAGCCCGCAGCGCCCACCTGCAGCCCTGAGCGCCCACCTACAGCCCTGAGCGCACACCTACAGCCCTCGTCGCCCACCTGCAGCCCTACGCGCCCACCTACAGCCGTGAGCGCCCACCAACAGCCCTGAGCGCCCACCTACAGCCCTAATCGCCCACCTCCAGCCCTAAGCGCCCACATACAGCCCTTAGCGCCCACCTACAGCCCTAAGCGCCCATCTAAAGCACTGAGCGACCACCTACAGACCTAAGTGCCCACCTACAGCCCTAATCGCCCACCTACCGCCCTAAGCACCAACCTACAGCCGTAAGCGCCCACCAACAGCCCTAAGCGCCCATCTACAGCACTAAACGCCAGCCGACAGCCCTAAACGCCCACCAGAGCCCTAATCGCCCAGCAACAGCCCTGAGCGACCACCGACACTCCTAAGCGACCACCTAAAGCCCTACGCGCCCACCTACAGCCCTGAACGCCCATCTAAAGCACTGAGCGACCACCTACAGCCCTATGCGCCCAGTTGTAGCCCACAGCGTCTCCTAGAGCACTGAGCGCCTACCTACTGCCCTAATCGCCCACCTACAGCCCTAAGCGCCCACCAAAAGCCCTAGGCGCCCACCTACAGCCCTACGTGCCCACCTACAGCCCTGTGCGCCCACCTACATCCCTAAGCGACCACCTAAAGCCCTAGGCGCCCACCTACAGCCCTAAGCGCCTACCTACAGCCCTCAGCGCCCACCTACAGCCCTGAGCGCACACCTACAGCCCTCATCGCCCACCTGCAGCCCTAAGCGCCCACCTACAGTCGTGAGCGCCCACCTCCAGCCCTGAGCGCGCAGCTACAGCGGTACGCGCCCACCTACAGACCTAATCGCCCACCAACAGCCCTGAGCGCCCACCTACAGCCCTAAGCGCCCACCTCCAGCCCTAAGCGCCCACCTACAGCCCTTATCGCCCACCTACATCCCTAAGCGACCACCTAAAGCCCTAAGCGCCCACTTACAGCCCTAAGTGCCCTTCGACAGCCCTCAGCGCACAACTACAGCCATGATCTCCCACCTACAGCCCTAAGCGCCCACCTACAGCCCTAAGCGCCCACCTACAGCCCTAAGCGCCCACCTACAGCTCTTAGCGCCCACCTACAGCCCTAAGCGCCCACCTACAGCCCTAAATTCCCACCTACAGCGCTAAGCGCCCACCTACAGCCCTGAGCGACCAGCTACCACCCTAAGCGCCAAACTACAGCCGTAAGCGCCCACCTACAGCCCTAAGCGCCCATTTACAGCACTAAGCTCCCGCCGACAGCCCTACGCGCCCACCTACAGCCGTAATCGCCCACCAACAGACCTGAGCGCCCACCTACATCCTAAGCGACCGCTTAAAGCCCTAAGCGACCGCTTAAAGGCCTAAGCGGCCACCTACAGCCCTAAGCGCCCACCTACAGCCCTTAGCGCCCACCTACAGCCCTTAGCGCCCACCTACAGCCCTTAGCGCCTACCTACAGCACTTATCTCCCACCAACAGCCCTAACCGCCCACCTACAGCCATAGGCGCCCACCTACAGCACGTAGCGCCCACCTACAGCCCTAAGCGCCCACCTACAGCACGTAGCGCCCACCTACAGCCCTAAGCGCCTACCTACAGCCCTGAGAGCCCAACCACTGCCGAAGGAGCCCACCTACAGCCTTGAACGCCCATCTAAAGCACTGAGCGACCACCTAAAGCCCTAAGCGCCCACCTGCAGCCCACAGCGCCACCTAGAGCACTGAGCTCCTACCTACAGCCCTTATCTCCCACATACAGCACTAACCGCCCACCTACAGCCATAGGCGCCCACCTACAGCACTTAGCGCCCACCTAGAGCCCTAAACGCCCACTTACAGCGCTAAGCGCCCACCTACATCCCTAAGCGCCCACCTACAGCCCTGAACGCCCACCTGCATCGCTACGCGACTACCTACAGCCCTAAGCGCCCACCTACAGCCCCAAGCGCCCATCTACAGCCCAGAGCGCCCACCTACCACGCTAAGCGCCACACTACAGCCCAGAGCGCCCACCTACACCCTAAGCGCCCGCCGACAGCCCTAAGCGCCCACCTACAGCCCTTAGCGCCCACCTACAGCCCTAAGCGCCCACCTGCAGCCCACAGCGCCACCTAGAGCACTGAGTGCCTACCTACAGCCCTTATCTCCCACATACAGCCCTAACCGCCCACCTCCAGCCCTAAGCGCCCACCTACAGACCTAAGCGCCCACCTACAGCCCTGAGAGCCCACCTCCAGCCCTGAGGGTGCACCTACAGCCGTAAGCGCCCACCAACAGCTCTGAGCGCCCACCTCCAGCCCTAAGCGCCCACCTACAGCCCTTACCGCCCACCTACAGCCCTAAGCGCCCATCTAAAGCACTTAGCGACCACCTACATCCCTAAGCGCCCTCCTACAGCCCTAATCGCCCACCTACCGCCCTAAGCGCCAACCTACAGCCGTAAGCGCCCACCAACAGCCCTAAGCGCCCATCTACAGCACTAACCGCCAGCCGACAGCCCTAAACGCCCACCTACAGCCCTCATCGCCCACCAACAGCCCTGAGCGACCACCGCCATTCCTAAGCGACCAGCTAAAGCCCTACGCGCCCACCTACAGCCCTAAACGCCCATCTAAAGCACTGAGCGACCACCTACAGCCCAAAGCGCCCACCTGCAGCCCACAGCGCCACCTAGAGCACTGAGCGCCTACATAAAGCCATAAGCGCTCACCTAGAGCCCTAAACGCCCACCTACAGCCCTAAGCGCCCACCTAATGCCCTGAACGCCCACCTACAGCCCTACGCACCCACCTACAGCCCTAAGTGCCCCCCTACATCCCTGAGCATCCACCTACCGCCCTAAGCGCCATACTACAGCCCTAAGCGCCCACCTACAGTCCTAAGCGCCCACCTACAGCGCTAAGCGCCCGCCGACAGCCCTATCCGCCCACCTACAGCCCTCAGCGCCCACCTACAGCCCTAAACGCCCACCTACAGCCCTAAGCGCCCACCTACAGCCCTAAGCGCCCACCTACAGCCCTAAGCGCCCACCAACAGCCCTACGCGCCCTCCGACAGCCCTCAGCGCACATCTACAGCCATGATCGCCCACCTACAGCCCTGAGCGCACACCTACAGCCCTCATCGCCCACCAGCCCTAAGCGCCCACCTACAGCCCTAAGCGCCACACTACAGGGCTAGGCGACCACCTACAGCCATAAGCGCCCACCTAGTGCCCTAAGCGCCCACCTACAGCCCTCATCGCCCACCTGCAGCCCTACGCGCCCACCTGCAGCCCTAAGCGCCCATCTGCAGCCAACAGCGCCATGTAGAGCATTGATCGCCTACCTACAGCTCTATTCGTCGACCTACAGCCCTAAGCGCCCACCTACAGTCCTAAGCGCCTACCTATAGCCCTAAGCGCCCGCCGACAGCCCTAAGCGCCCACCTACAGCCCGAATCGCCCACCAACAGCCCTGAGCGCCCACCTACAGCCCGAAACGCCCACATAAAGCGCAAAGCGCCCACCTACAGCCCTGAGCGCCCACCTACAGCCCTAAGAGCCCACCTACAGCCCTACGCGCCCACCTACAGCCCTAAGCGCCCTCTGACAGATCTAAGCGCACATCTGCAGCCATGATCGCCCACATACAGCCCTTAGCGCCCACCTACAGACCTAGGTGACCACCTACAGCCCTAATCGACCACCTAGTGCCCTAAGCGCCCACCCACAGCCGTAAGCGTCCACCTACAGCCCTAATCGACCACCTAGTGCCCTAAGCGCCCACCTACAGCCCTAAGCGCCCACCTACAGTCATAAGCGCCCACCTACAGCCCTAAGCGCCCGCCGACAGCCCTAAGCGCCCACCTACAGCCCTAAGCGCCCACCAACAGCCCTGAGCGCCCACCTACAGCCCGAAACGCCCACCTAAAGCGCTAAGAGCCCATCTACAGCCCTGAGAGCCCACCTACAGCCCTAAGCGCCCTCTGACAGACCTAAGCGCACATCTACAGCCATGATCGCCCACATACAGCCCTTAGCGCCCACCTACAGCCCTAGGCGACCACCTACAGCCCTAATCGCCCACCTAGTGCCCTAAGCGCCCACCCACAGCCCTAAGCGTCCACCTACAGCCCTAATCGACCACCTAGTGCCCTAAGCGCCCACCTACAGCCCTAAGCGTCCACCTACAGCCCTAAGCGCCCTCCGACAGCCCTAAGCGCACATCTACAGCCATGATCGCCCACCTACAACCCTCAGCGCCCACCTACAGCCCTAAGCGCCCACCTACTGCCCTAAGCGCCCTCTGACAGACCTAAGCGCACATCTACAGCCATGATCGCCCACATACAGCCCTTAGCGCCCACCTACAGCCCTAGGCGACCACCTACAGCCCTAATCGCCCACCTAGTGCCCTAAACGCCCACCCACAGCCGTACGCGTCCACCTACAGCCCTAATCGACCACCTAGTGCCCTAAGCGCCCACCTACAGCCCTAAGCGCCCACCTACAATCATAAGCGCCCACCTACAGCCCTAAGCGTCCACCTACAGCCCTAAGCGCCCTCCGACAGCCCTAAGCGCACATCTACAGCCATGATCGCCCACCTACAACCCTCAGCGCCCACCTACAGCCCTAAGCGCCCACCTACTGCCCTTTGCGCCCTCTGACAGACCTAAGCGCACATCTACAGCCATGATCGCCCACATACAGCCCTTAGCGACCACCTACAGCCCTAGGCGACCACCTACAGCCCTAATCGACCACCTAGTGCCCTAAGCGCCCACCTACAGCCCTAAGCGTCCACCTACAGCCCTAAGCGCCCTCCGACAGCCCTAAGCACACATCTACAGCCATGATCGCCCACCTACAACCCTCAGCGCCCACCTACAGCCCTAAGCGCCCACCTACTGCCCTAGGCGACCACCTACAGCCCTGCGCGCCCACCTAGTGCCCTAAGCGCCCACCTACAGCGCTAAGCGCCCACCTACAGCCCTAAGCGCCCAACGACAGCACTGAGCGCCCCACTACAGCCCTGTGCGCCCACCTACAGCGCTAAGCGCCCACCTACTGCCCTGATCGCCCACCTACAGACCTGAGCGCCCAACTACAGCCCTAATCGCCCACCTACCACCCTAAGCTCCCAACTACAGGCCGCAGCGCCCACCTACCGCCCTAAGAGCCCACCTACAGCCCTAAGCGTCCACCCACAGCCCTGAGCGCGCACCTACAGCCCTAAGCGCCCACCTACAGCCCTAAGCGCCCACCTGCAGCCCTCAGCGCCCACCTGCAGCCCACAGCGCCACCTAGAGCACTGAGCGCCTACTTAAAGCCATAAGCGCTCACCTAGAGCCCTAGACGCCCACCTACAGCACTAAGCGCCCACCTACAGCCCTAAGCGCCCACCTACAGCCATAAGTGCCCCCCTACAGCCCTGAGCGTCCACCTATCGCCCTAAGCGCCAAACTACAGCCCTAAGCGCCCACCTACAGTCCTAAGCGCCCACCTACAGCGCTAAGTGCCCGCCGACAGCCCTAAGCGCCCACCAACAGCCCTACGCGCCCTCCGACAGCCCTCCGCGCCCTCCGACAGCCCTCAGCGCCCACCTACAGCCCTAATCGCCTACCTACAGCCCTAGGCGACCACCTACAGCCCTAAGCGCCCACCTCGTGACCTAAGCGAACACCTGCAGCCCTAAGCGACCACGTACAGCCCTGATCGCCCACCAACAGCACTGAGCGCCCACCTACATCCCTAAGCGACCACATAAAGCCCTAAGACCCCACCTACAGCCCTACGCGCCCACCTACAGCTCTTAGCGCTCACCTACAGCCCTAAGCGCCCACTTACAGCCCTAAGCGCCCACCTACAGCTCTTAGCGCCCACCTACAGCCCTAAGCTCCCACCTACAGCTCTAAGCGCCCACCTACAGTCCTGAGCGCCCAGCTACCACCCTAAGCGCCAAACTACAGCCGTAAGCGCCCACCTACAGCCCTAAGCTCCAGCCGACAGACCTAAGCGCCTACCTACAGCCGTAATCGCCCACCAACAGACCTGAGCGCCCAACTACATCCCTAAGCGACCGCTTAAAGCCCCCAAGCGCCTACCTACATCCCTAAGCGCCCACCTACAGCCCTACGCGCCCACGTACAGCCCTTAGTGCCCACCTACAGCCCTATGCGCCCACCTACAGCCCTAAGCGCCCACCGGCAGCTCTCAGCGCACACCTACAGCCCTCATCGCCCAACTGCATCCCTATGCGCCCGCCTACAGCCCTAGGCGCCCACCTACAGCCCTGAGCGCTCACCTCCAGCCCTGAGGGCGCACCTACATCCGTAATCGCCCACATACAGACCTAATCGCCCACCTACAGCACTAACCGCCCACCTACAGCCCTAAGCGCCCAACTCCAGCCCTAAGCGCCCACCTACAGCCCTTACCGCCCACCTACAGCCCTAAGCGCCCATCTAAAGCACTGAGCGACCACCTAAATCCCTAAGCGCCCTCCTACAGCCCTAATCGCCCACCTACCGCCCTAAGCGCCAAACTACAGCCGTAAGCGCCCACCAACAGCCCTAAGCGCCCATCTACAGCACTAACCGCCAGCCGTCAGCCCTAAACGCCCACCTACAGCCCTCATCGCCCACCAACAGCCCTGAGCGACCAACGACATTCCTTAGCGACCACCTAAAGCCCTACGCGCCCACCTACAGCCCTAAACGCCCACCTGTAGCCCACAGCGCCTCCTAGAGCACTGAGCGCCTACCTACAGCCCTAATCGCCCACCAACAGCCCTGAGCGCCCACCTACAGCCCTAAACGCCCAACTAAAGCGCTAAGCGCCCACCTGCAGCCCTGATCGCCCACCTACAGCCCTAAGAGCCCAACTACAGCCATACGCGCCCACCTAAGCGCCCTGTGACAGACCTCAGCGCACATCTACAGCCATGATTGCCCACATACAGCCCTGATCGCCCACCGACAGCCCTAGGCGACCACCTACAGCCCTATTCGCCCACCTAGTGCCCTATGCGCACACCTACAGCCCTAAGCGCCCACCTACAGCCCTAAGCGCCCTCCGACAGCCCCAAGCGCACATCTGCAGCCATAATCGCCCACCTACAGCCCTCAGCGCCCACCTACAGCCCTAAGGGCCCACCTACAGCCCTAGGCGACCACCTACATCCCTACGCGCCCACCTAGTGACCTAAGCGACCACCTGCAGCGTTAAGCGCCCACGTACAGCCCTAAGCGCCCACCGACAGCCCTGAGCGCCCACCTACAGCCCTACGCGCCCACCTACAGCGCTAAGCACCCAGCTACAGCACGAAACGACCACGTACAGCCCTAATCGCCCACCTACAGCCCTGAGCGCCCATCTACAGCCCTAAGCGCCCACCTACTGCCCTAAGCGCCCTCTGACAGACCTAAGCGCACATCTACAGCCATGATCGCCCACATACAGCCCTTAGCGCCCACCTACAGCCCTAGGCGACCACCTACAGCCCTAATCGCCCACCTAGTGCGCTAAACGCCCACCCACAGCCGTACGCGTCCACCTACAGCCCTAATCGACCACCTAGTGCCCTAAGCGCCCACCTACAGCCCTAAGCGCCCACCTACAATCATAAGCGCCCACCTACAGCCCTAAGCGTCCACCTACAGCCCTAAGCGCCCTCCGACAGCCCTAAGCGCACATCTACAGCCATGATCGCCCACCTACAACCCTCAGCGCCCACCTACAGCCCTAAGCGCCCACCTACTGCCCTTTGCGCCCTCTGACAGACCTAAGCGCACATCTACAGCCATGATCGCCCACATACAGCCCTTAGCGACCACCTACAGCCCTAGGCGACCACCTACAGCCCTAATCGACCACCTAGTGCCCTAAGCGCCCACTACAGCCCTAAGCGTCCACCTACAGCCCTAAGCGCCCTCCGACAGCCCTAAGCACACATCTACAGCCATGATCGCCCACCTACAACCCTCAGCGCCCACCTACAGCCCTAAGCGCCCACCTACTGCCCTAGGCGACCACCTACAGCCCTGCGCGCCCACCTAGTGCCCTAAGCGCCCACCTACAGCGCTAAGCGCCCACCTACAGCCCTAAGCGCCCAACGACAGCACTGAGCGCCCCACTACAGCCCTGTGCGCCCACCTACAGCGCTAAGCGCCCACCTACTGCCCTGATCGCCCACCTACAGACCTGAGCGCCCAACTACAGCCCTAATCGCCCACCTACCACCCTAAGCTCCCAACTACAGGCCGCAGCGCCCACCTACCGCCCTAAGAGCCCACCTACAGCCCTAAGCGTCCACCCACAGCCCTGAGCGCGCACCTACAGCCCTAAGCGCCCACCTACAGCCCTAAGCGCCCACCTGCAGCCCTCAGCGCCCACCTGCAGCCCACAGCGCCACCTAGAGCACTGAGCGCCTACTTAAAGCCATAAGCGCTCACCTAGAGCCCTAGACGCCCACCTACAGCACTAAGCGCCCACCTACAGCCCTAAGCGCCCACCTACAGCCATAAGTGCCCCCCTACAGCCCTGAGCGTCCACCTATCGCCCTAAGCGCCAAACTACAGCCCTAAGCGCCCACCTACAGTCCTAAGCGCCCACCTACAGCGCTAAGTGCCCGCCGACAGCCCTAACCGCCGACCTACAGCCCTGAGCGCCCACCGACAGCCCTGAACGCCCACCTAAAGACCTAAACGCCCAACTACAGCCCTAAGCGACCACCTACAGCCCTAAGCGCCCACCAACAGCCCTACGCGCCCTCCGACAGCCCTCCGCGCCCTCCGACAGCCCTCAGCGCCCACCTACAGCCCTAATCGCCTACCTACAGCCCTAGGCGACCACCTACAGCCCTAAGCGCCCACCTCGTGACCTAAGCGAACACCTGCAGCCCTAAGCGACCACGTACAGCCCTGATCGCCCACCAACAGCACTGAGCGCCCACCTACATCCCTAAGCGACCACATAAAGCCCTAAGACCCCACCTACAGCCCTACGCGCCCACCTACAGCTCTTAGCGCTCACCTACAGCCCTAAGCGCCCACTTACAGCCCTAAGCGCCCACCTACAGCTCTTAGCGCCCACCTACAGCCCTAAGCTCCCACCTACAGCTCTAAGCGCCCACCTACAGTCCTGAGCGCCCAGCTACCACCCTAAGCGCCAAACTACAGCCGTAAGCGCCCACCTACAGCCCTAAGCTCCAGCCGACAGACCTAAGCGCCTACCTACAGCCGTAATCGCCCACCAACAGACCTGAGCGCCCAACTACATCCCTAAGCGACCGCTTAAAGCCCCCAAGCGCCTACCTACATCCCTAAGCGCCCACCTACAGCCCTACGCGCCCACGTACAGCCCTTAGTGCCCACCTACAGCCCTATGCGCCCACCTACAGCCCTAAGCGCCCACCGGCAGCTCTCAGCGCACACCTACAGCCCTCATCGCCCAACTGCATCCCTATGCGCCCGCCTACAGCCCTAGGCGCCCACCTACAGCCCTGAGCGCTCACCTCCAGCCCTGAGGGCGCACCTACATCCGTAATCGCCCACATACAGACCTAATCGCCCACCTACAGCACTAACCGCCCACCTACAGCCCTAAGCGCCCAACTCCAGCCCTAAGCGCCCACCTACAGCCCTTACCGCCCACCTACAGCCCTAAGCGCCCATCTAAAGCACTGAGCGACCACCTAAATCCCTAAGCGCCCTCCTACAGCCCTAATCGCCCACCTACCGCCCTAAGCGCCAAACTACAGCCGTAAGCGCCCACCAACAGCCCTAAGCGCCCATCTACAGCACTAACCGCCAGCCGTCAGCCCTAAACGCCCACCTACAGCCCTCATCGCCCACCAACAGCCCTGAGCGACCAACGACATTCCTAAGCGACCACCTAAAGCCCTACGCGCCCACCTACAGCCCTAAACGCCCATCTAAAGCACTGAGCGACCACCTACAGCCCTAAGCGCCCACCTGTAGCCCACAGCGCCTCCTAGAGCACTGAGCGCCTACCTACAGCCCTAATCGCCCACCAACAGCCCTGAGCGCCCACCTACAGCCCTAAACGCCCAACTAAAGCGCTAAGCGCCCACCTGCAGCCCTGATCGCCCACCTACAGCCCTAAGAGCCCAACTACAGCCATACGCGCCCACCTAAGCGCCCTGTGACAGACCTCAGCGCACATCTACAGCCATGATTGCCCACATACAGCCCTGATCGCCCACCGACAGCCCTAGGCGACCACCTACAGCCCTATTCGCCCACCTAGTGCCCTATGCGCACACCTACAGCCCTAAGCGCCCACCTACAGCCCTAAGCGCCCTCCGACAGCCCCAAGCGCACATCTGCAGCCATAATCGCCCACCGACAGCCCTGAGCGCCCACCTACAGCCCTACGCGCCCACCTACAGCGCTAAGCACCCAGCTACAGCACGAAACGACCACGTACAGCCCTAATCGCCCACCTACAGCCCTGAGCGCCCATCTACAGCCCTAATCGCCCACCTACAGCCCTAAGCGCCCACCTACCGCACTAAGCGCCAGCCGACAGCCCTAATCGCCCATCAACAGCCCTAATCGCCCACCAACAGGCCTGAGCGCCCACCTACATCCCTAAGCGACCACATAAAGCCCCAAGTCCCCACCTACAGCCCTACGCGCCCACCTACAGCCCTAATCGCCCACGTACAGCCCTAAACGCCCACCTACCGCACTAAGCGCCCACGTACAGCCCTAATCGCCCACCTACATCCCTAAGCGACCACATAAAGCCCTAAGACACTACCTACAGCCCTATGCGCCCACATACAGCCCTAAGCGCCCACCTCCAGCTCTTAGCGCCCACCTACAGCCCTAAGCGCCCACGTACAGCCCTAAGCGCCCACGTACAGCCCTAAGCGCCCACCTACAGCTCTTAGCGCCCACCTACAGCCCTAGGCGCCCACCTACAGCTCTATGCTCCCACCTACAGCGCTAAGCGCCCAACTACAGTCCTGAGCGCCCAGCTACCACCCTAAGCGCCCACCTACAGCCCTAAGCGCCCACCTACAGCCCTAAGCGCCCATTTACAGCGCTAAGCTCCCGCCGACAGCCCTAAGCGCCCACCTACAGCCGTAATCGCCCACCAACAGACCTGTGCGCCCACCTATATCCCTAAGCGACTGCTTAAAGCCCTAAGCGCCCACCTACAGCCCTAAGCGCCCACCTACAGCCCTACGCGCCCATATACAGCCCTTAGCGCCCACATACAGCCCTATGCGCCCACCTACAGCCCTAAGCGCCCACCGGCAGCCCTCAGCGCCCACATACAGCCCTGAGCGCACACATACAGCCCTGAGCGCCCACCTACAGCGCTATGCGCCCACCTACAGCCCTAAGCGCCCACCGGCAGCCCTCAGCGCCCACCTACAGCCCTGAGCGCACACCTACAGCCCTGAGGGCGCACCTACAGCTGTAAGCGCCCACCTACAGACCTAATCGCCCACCAATAGCTCTGAGCGCCCACCTACAGCCATAAGCGCCCACCTCCAGCCCTAAGCGCCCACCTACAGCCCTTACCGCCCACCTACAGCCCTAAGCGCCCATCTAAAGCACTTAGCGACCACCTACATCCCTAAGCGACATCCTACAGCCCTAATCGCCCACCTACCGCCCTAAGCGCCAACCTACAGCCGTAAGCGCCCACCAACAGCCCTAAGCGCCCATCTACCGCACTAACCGCCAGCCGACAGCCCTAAACGCCCACCTACAGCCCTCATCGCCCACCAACAGCCCTGAGCGACCACCGACATTCCTAAGCGACCACCTAAAGCCCTACGCGCCCACCTACAGCCCTAAATGCCCATCTAAAGCACTGAGCGCCCACCTGCAGCCCACAGCGCCACCGGGAGCACTGAGCGCCTACGTAAACCCACAAGCGCTCACCTAGAGCCCTAAACGCCCACCTACAGCCCTAAGCGCCCACCTACTGCCCTGAACGCCCACCTACAGCCCTGCGCGACCACCTACAGCCCTACGCACCCACCTACAGCCCTAAGTGCCCCCCTACATCCCTGAGCGTCCACCTACCGCCTTAAGCGCCACACTACAGCCCTAAGCGCCCACCTACAGTCCTATGCGCCCACCTACAGCGCTAAGCGCCCGCCGACAGCCCTAACCGCCCACCTACAGCCCTCAGCGCCCACCTACAGCCATGATCGCCCACCTACAGCCCTGAGCGCACACCTACAGCCCTCATCGCCCACCTGCAGCCCTAAGCGCCCACCTACAGCCCTAAGCGCCCACCTACAGCCCTCATCGCCCACCTGCAGCCCTAAGCGCCCACCTACAGACCTAAGCGCCCACCTACAGCCCTCATCGCCCACCCGCAGCCCTAAGCGACCACCTACAGCCATAAGCGCCCACCTAGTGCCCTAAGCGCCCACCTACAGCCCTCATCGCCCACCTGCAGCCCTAAGCGCCCACCTACAGCCCTAAGCGCCACACTACAGGGCTAGGCAGCCCTAAGCGCCCACCTGCAGCCAACAGCGCCATGTAGAGCATTGATCGCCAACCTACAGCTCCATTCGTCCATCTACAGCCCTAAGCGCCCACCTACAGCCCTAAGCGCCCGCCGACAGCCCTAAGCGCCTACCTACAGCCCGAATCGCCCACCAACAGCCCTGAGCGCCCACCTACAGCCCGAAACGCCCACCTAAAGCGCTAAGCGCCCACCTACAGCCCTAAGCGCCCTCTGACAGATCTAAGCACACATCTACAGCCATGAACGCCCACATACAGCCCTTAGCGCCCACCTACAGACCTAGGCGACCAGCTACTGCCCTAATCGACCACCTAGTGCCATAAGCGCCCACCCACAGCCGTAAGCGTCCACCTACAGCCCTAATCGACAACCTAGTGCCCTAAGCGCCCACCTACAGCCCTAAGCGCCCACCTACAGTCCTAAGCGGCCACCTACAGCCCTAAGCGCCCGCCGACAGACCTAAGCGCCCACCTACAGCCCTAAGCGCCCACCAACAGCCCTGAGCGCCTACCTACAGCCCGAAACGCCCACCTAAAGCGCTAAGCGCGCACCTACAGCCCTGAGCGCCCACCTACAGCCCTAAACGCCCACTTACAGCTCTAAGCGCCCACCTACAGCCCTGAGGGCGCACCTACAGCCGTAAGCGCCCACCTACAGAACTAATCGCCCACCTACAGCACTAACCGCCCACCTACAGCCCTAAGCGCCCACCTCCAGCCCTAAGCGCCCATCTACAGCCTTTAGCGCCCACCTACAGCCCTAAGCGCCCATCTAAAGCACTGAGCGACCACCTACATCCCTAAGCGCCCTCCTACAGCCCTAATCGCCCACCTACCGCCCTAAGCGCCAACCTACAGCCCTAAGCGCCCACCTACAGCCCTACGCGCCCACCTACAGCCCTTAGCGCCTACCTACAGCCCTTATCTCCCACCTACAGCCCTAACCGCCCACCTACAGCCATAGGCGCCCACCTACAGCACTCACCGCCCATCTACAGCCCTAAGGGCCCACCTACAGCCCTAAGCGCCCACCTACAGCACTGAGCGCCTACCTACAGCCCTGAGAGCCCATCCACTGCTGTAGGAGCCCACCTACATCCCTGAACGACCATCTAAAGCACTGAGCGGCCAGCTACAGCGCTAAGCGACCACCTGCAGCCCACAGCGCCACGTAGAGCACTGAGCTCCTACCTACAGCCCTTATCTCCCACATACAGCACTAACCGCCCACCTACAGCCATAGGTGCCCACCTACAGCACTTAGCGCCCACCTAGAGCCCTAAACGCCCACTTACAGCGCTAAGCGCCCACCTACAGCCCTAAGCGCCCACCTACAGCCCTGAACGCCCACCTACATCCCTACGCGACTACCTACAGCCCTAAGCGGCCACCTACAGCCCCAAGCGCCCATCTACAGCCAAGAGCGCCCACCTACCGCGCTAAGCGCCACACTACAGCCCTATGCGCCTACCTACAGCCCTGAGAGCCCAACCACTGCCGTAGGAGCCCACCTACAGCCCTGAACGCCCATCTAAAGCACTGAGCGACCACCTACAGCCCTAAGCGACCAACTGCAGCCCGCAGCGCCACCTAGAGCACTGAGCTCCTACCTACAGCCCTTATCTCCCACATACAGCACTAACCGCCCACCTACAGCTATAGGCGCCCACCTACAGCACTTAGCGCCCACCTAGAGCCCTAAACGCCCACTTACAGCGCTAAGCGCCCAGCTACAGCCCTAATCGCCCACCTGCAGCCCTGAACGCCCAACTACATCCCTACGCGACTACCTACAGCCCTCAGCGCCCACCTACAGCCCCAAGCGCCCATCTACAGCCCAGAGCGCCCACCTACAGACCTAAGCGCCCGCCGACAGCCCTAAGCGCCCACCTACAGCCCTCAGCGCCCACCTACAGCCCTAGGCTACCACCTACAGCCCTAAGCGCCCAACTAGTGACCTAACCGACCGCCTGCAGCGCTAAGCGCCCACCTACAGCCCTAAGCGCCCACCGACAGACCTGAGCGCCCACCTACAGCCCTAAGCACCCAGCTACAGCTCGAAGCGACCACGTACAGCCCTCATCGCCCAACTACAGCCCTGAGCGCCCACCTACAGCCCTAATCGCCCACATACCGCCCTAAGCGCCACACTACAACCGTAAGCGCCCACCTACAGCCCTAAGCGCCCACATACAGCCCTAAGCGCCCACCTGCAGCGCTAAGCGCCCACCTACAGCCACGAGCGCCCAGCTACCGTCCTAAGTGCCAAACTACAGCCGTAAGCGCCCACCTACAGCCCTAAGCGCCCACCTACATCACTAAGCGCCCGCCGACAGACCTAAGCGCCCACCTACAGCCCTAAGCGCGCACCTACTGCCTTGAACGCCCACCTACAGCCCTACTCGACCACCTACAGCCCTAAGCGCCCACCTACAGCCCGAAGAGCCCACCTACAGCCCTGATCGACCACATACCGCCCTAAGCGACAAACTACAGCCCTAAGCGACCACCGACAGCCCTAAGAGCCTACCTCATCCCTGAGCGCCCACCTGCAGCCCTAAACGCCCACCTGAAGCCCTAAGCGCCCACATACAGCCCTAAGCGCCCACCTACAGCCCTATGCGCCCACCTAGTGCCCTAAGCGCCCACCTACAGCCCTACGCGCCCTCCGACAGCTCTAAGCGCACATCTACAGCCATGATCTGCCACCTCCAGCCCTCAGCGCCCACCTACAGCCCTAAGCGCCCAACTAGTTCCCTAAGCGCCCACCTACAGCGCTAAGAGCCCACCTACAAACTTAAGCGCCCACCGAAAGCCCTGAGCGCCCAACTACAGACCCTCGTGCCCGCATACAGCCCTAAGCGCCCAGCCACAGCCCTAAGCGACCACATACAGCACTAAGCGCCACACTACAGCTTTAAGCGCCCACCTACAGCCCTAAGTGCCCACCTACAGCCCTGAGCGCCCACGTAAAGATCTAAGCTCCCAACTAAAGGCCTGAGCGCCCACCTACCGCCCTAAGAGCCCACCTACAGCCGTAAGCGCCTACCTACAGCCCTGAGCGCCCACCTACAGCCCTAAGCGCCCAACTACAGCCCTAAGAGCCCACCTACAGCCATAAGCGCTCACCCAGAGCCCTAATCGCCCACCTACAGCCCTAAGCGCGCACCTACTGCCTTGAACACCCACCTACAGCCCTACGCGACCACCTACAGCACTAAGCGCCCGCCGACAGACCTAAGCGCCCACCTACAGCCCTAAGCGCGCACCTACTGCCTTGAACGCCCACCTACAGCCCTACTCGACCACCTACAGCCCTAAGCGCCCACCTACAGCCCGAAGAGCACACCTACAGCCCTGATCGACCACATACCGCCCTAAGCGACAAACTACAGCCCTAAGCGCCCACCGACAGCCCTAAGAGCCCACCTCATCCCTGAGCGCCCACCTACAGCCCTAAACGCCCACCTGAAGCCCTAAGCGCCCACATACAGCCCTAAGCGCCCACCTACAGCCCTATGCGCCCACCTAGTGCCCTAAGCGCCCACCTACAGCCCTACGCGCCCTCCGACAGCTCTAAGCGCACATCTACAGCCATGATCTGCCACCTCCAGCCCTCAGCGCCCACCTACAGCCCTAAGCGCCCAACTAGTGCCCTAAGCGCCCACCTACAGCGCTAAGCGCCCACCTACAACTTTAAGCGCCCACCGAAAGCCCTGAGCGCCCAACTACCGCCCTAAGAGCCCACCTACAGCCGTAAGCGCCTACCTACAGCCCTGAGCGCCCACCTACATCCCTAAACGCCCATCTACAGCGCTAAGCGCCCACCTACAGCACTTAGCGCCCACCTACAGCCCTAAGAGCCCACCTACAGCCATAGGCGCTCACCCAGAGCCCTAAACGCCCACCTACAGCCCTAAGCGCGC
Organism: Hydrolagus colliei; assembly: GCA_035084275.1. Taxonomy (NCBI): domain Eukaryota; kingdom Metazoa; phylum Chordata; class Chondrichthyes; order Chimaeriformes; family Chimaeridae; genus Hydrolagus; species Hydrolagus colliei. The sequence continues at coordinate 43,473 of JAYJKW010000211.1, forward strand.
ACCTACTGCCTTGAACGCCCACCTACAGCCCTACGCGACCACCTACAGCCCTAAGCGCCCACCTACAGCCCTGATCGACCACCTACCGCCCTAAGCGCCAAACTACAGCCCTAAGCGCCCATCGACAGCCCTAAGCGCCCACCTCAGCCCTGAGCGCCCAGCTACAGCCCTAAATGCCCACCTGAAGCCCTAAGCGCCCACATACAGCCCTAAGCGCCCACATACAGCCCTAAGCGCCCACATACAGCCCTACGCGCCCACCTACAGCCCTATGCGCCCTCCGACAGCCCTAAGCGCACATCTACTGCCATGATCGCCCACCTACAGCCCTGAGCGCCCACCGACAGCCCTAAGCGCCAGACGACAGCCGTAAGCGCCCACCTACAGCCCTAAGCGCCCAACTAGATCACTAAGCGCCAGCCGACAGCCCTAAGCGCCGACGTACAGACCTAAGCGCCCACCTACAGAACTAGGCGCCCACCTGCACCTCTTAGCGCCCACATATAGCCCTAAGCGCCCACCTGCAGCGCTAAGCGCCCACCTACAGACATGAGCGCACAACTACCGTCCTAAGAGCCAAATTACAGCCGTAAGCGCCCACCTACAGCCCTAAGCGCCCACCTACAGCACTAAGAGCCCGCCGATAGACCTAAGCGCCCACCTACAGCCCTAATCGCTCACCAACAGACCTGAGCGCCCACCTACATCCCTAAGCGACCGCTTAAAGCCCTAACCGCCCACCTACTGCTCTACGCGCCCACCTACAGCCCTACGCGCCCACATACCGCCCTAAGCGCCACACTACAACCGTAAGCGCCCACCTACAGCCCTAAGCGCCCACCTACCGCACTAAGCGCCAGCCGACAGACCTAATCGCCCACGTACAGCCCTAATCGCCCACCAACAGCCCTGAGCGCCCACCAACATCCCTAAGCGACCACATAAAGGCCTAAGACCCCACCTACAGCCCTAAGCGCCCACGTACAGCCCTAAGCGCCCACCTACACCTCTTAGCGCCCACCTACAGCCCTATGCGCCCACTTACAGCCTTAAGCGCCCACCTACAGCTGTTAGCGCCCACCTACAGCCCTAAGCGCCCACCTACAGCCCTAAGCTCCCACCTACAGCGCTAAGCGCCCAGCTACAGTCCTGAGCGCCCATATACCACCCTAAGCGCCAAACCACATCCCTAAGCGTCCATTTACAGCACTAAGCTCCCGCCGACAGCCCTAAGCGCCCACCTACAGCCGTAATCGCCAACCAACAGACCTGAGCGACCACCTACATACCTAAGCGACCGCTGAAAGCCCTAAGCGCTCACCTACAGCCCTAAGCGCCCACCTACAGCCCTACGCGCCCACGTACAGCCCTAAGGCCCACTTACAGCCCTAAGCGCCCACCGGCAGCCCAAAGCGCCCACCGACAGCCCTGAGCGCCCACCTACAGCCCTAAGCGCCCACCTACCGCCCTAAGCGCCATACTACAGCCGTAAGCGCCCATCTACAGCCCTAAGCGCCCACCTACAGCACTAAGCGCCAGCCGACAGCCCTAAGCGCCCATGTACAGCCCTAGTCGCCCACCAACAGCCCTGAGCGCCCACCTAAAGATCTACGCTCCCAACTACAGGCCGGAGCGCTCACCTACAGACCTAAGCGCTCACTTACAGCCCTGAGCGCTCACCTACAGCCCTAAGCGCCAAACTACAGCCCTAAGCGCCCACCTACAGTCCTAAGCGCCTACCTACAGCGCTAAGCGCCCGCCGACAGCCCTAACCGCCCATCTACAGCCCTGAGCGCCCACCGACAGCCCTAGACGCCCAACTAAAGACCTAAGCGCCCACCTACAGCCCTAAGCGCCCACCTGCAGCCCACAGCGTCCACCTGCAGCCCACAGCGCCACCTAGAGCACTGAACGCCTACTTAAAGCCATAAGCGCTCACCTAGAGCCCTAGACGCCCACCTACAGCCCTAAGTGCCCACCTATAGCCCTAAGCGCCCACCTACAGCCCTAATCGCCCACTTACCGCCCTAAGCGCCAACCTACAGCCGTAAGCGCCCACCAACAGCCCTAAGCGCCCATCTACAGCACTAACCGCCAGCCGACAGCCCTAAACGCCCACCTACAGCCCTCATCGCCCACCAACAGCCCTGAGCGACCAACGACATTCCTAAGCGACCACCTTAAGCCCTACGCGCCCACCTACAGCCCTAAACGCCCATCTAAAGCACTGAGCGCCCACCTGCAGCCCACAGCGCCACCTAGAGCACTGAGCGCCTACTTAAAGCCATAAGCGCTCACCTAGAGCCCTATACGCCCACCTACAGCCCTAAGCGCCCACCTACTGCCCTGAACGCCCACCTACAGCCCTACGCACCCACCTACAGCCCTAAGTGCCCCCCTACATCCCTGAGCGTCCACCTACCTCCCTAAGCGCCATACTACAGCCCTAAGCGCCCACCTACAGTCCTAAGCACCCACCTACAGCGCTAAACGCCCACCTACAGCCCTAAGCGCCCACCTACAGCCCTAAGCGCCCACCTACAGCCCTAAGCGCCCACCTACAGCCCTAAGCGCCCACCAACAGCCCTACGCGCCCTCCGACAGCCCTAAGCGCACATCTACAGCCATGATCGCCCACCTACAGCCCTGAGCGCACACCTACAGCCCTCATCGCCCACCTGCAGCCCTAGGCGCCCACCTACAGCCCTAAGCGCCCACCTACAGCCCTAAGCGCCCACCTACAGCCCTATTCGCCCACCTACAGCCCTCAGCGCCCATCTACAGCCCTAAGCGCCCACCTACAGCCCTAAGCGCCCACATACAGACCTAAGCGCCCACCTACAGTCCTGAGCGCCCACCTACAGCCCTAAGTGCCAACCTGCAACCTTGAGCGCCCTCGTACAAGCCTGAGCGCCCACATACAGCCCTAAGCGCCCACCTGCAGCCCTGAGCCTCCACCTACATCCCTAAGCGCCCACCTAGAGCGCTGAGTGACCAGCTACAGCCCTAAGCGCCCACGTACAGCCCTAAGCGCCCAACTACAGGCCTAATCGCCGACCTACAGTCCTAAGCGCCCACATAAAGCCCTATGCAAACACCTGCAACCCTAAGCGACCACGTACAGTGCTACGCGACCGCCTACAGCCCTAAGCGCCCAGATACAGCCCTGAGCCTCCACCTACATCCCTAAACGCCCACCTACAGCACTGAGCGACCATCTACAGCCCTAAGCGGCCATGGACAGCCCTAAGCGTCCACCTGCAGCCCGAAACGCCTACCTACAGTCCTAAGCGCCCACATAAACCCATAAGCAAACACCTGCAGCCCTAAGCGACCACCTACAGTCCTAAGCGCTCGCCTACAGCCCTAAGCGCCCACCTACAGACCTGAGCTCCCACGTACAGCCCTAAGCGCCCACCTACAGCCCTAAGCTCCCACCTACAGCCCTAAGCTCCCACCTACAGCCCTAAGCGCCCACCTACAGCCCTAAGCGCCCAACTACACCACTGAGCGCCCACGTACAGCCCTATGCGCTCACATCAAGCCCTAAGCGCCCACCTACAGTCCTATGCGCCCACCTACATCCCTACATACCCACCTACAGCCCTAAGCGCCCACCTACAGAACTGAGCGACAACCTACAGCCCTGAGCGCCCACCTACAGCCCTGAGCGCCCTCCTACAGCCTTAAGCGCCCACCTACAGACCTACGCGCCCACCTACAGCCCTAAGCGGCCACCTACGGCCCAAAGCGCCCACCTACAACCCTAAACGCCGACCTACAGCCCTAAGCGCCCACCTGCAGCATGGAGCGCCCACCTACTGTCCTGAGCGCCCACCTACATCCCTGAGCGCCCACCTACATCCCTAAGCGCGCACCTACATCCCTAAGCGCCCACCTACAGACCTAAGCGCCCACCTACAGCGCTAAGCGCCCACCTACAGCCCTAAGCGCCCAACTAGAGTCCTAAGCACCCACATAAAGCCCTAAGCAAACACCTACAGCCCTAAGCGCCCAACTATAGCCCTATGCGCCCACCTACAGCCCTAAGCGCCCATCTACAGCCCTAAGCTCCCACCTACAGCGCTAAGCGCCCACCTACAGCACTGAGCGCCCACCTACAGCCCTAAGCGCCCAACTACAGCACAGAGCGCCCACCTACAGCCCTATGCGCCCACGTAAAGCCCTAAGCGCCCACCTACAGTCCTAAGCGCCCACCTACATCCCTACGTACCCACCTCCAGCCCTAAGCGCCCACCTACAGCCCAAAGCGCCGACCTACAGCCCTAAGCGCCCACCTGCAGCATTGAGCGCCCACCTGCTGTCCTGAACGCCCACCTACAACCCTAAGCGCCCACCTACAGCCCTGAGCGCCCACCTACAGCCCTAAGCGCGCACCTACAGCCCTAAGCGCCCACCTACTGAACTGAGCGACAACCTACAGCCCTACACGCGCACATGCAGCCCAAAGCGCCCACCTACAGCCCCAAGCGCCCACCTACAGACCTAAGCGCCCCCCTACAGCCCTGAGCGCCCACCTACAACCCTAAGCGCCCTCCTACAGCCCTAAGCGCCCAGCTACAGACCTACGCGCCCACCTACAGCACTAAGCGGCCATCTACATCCCAAAGCGCCCAACTACAGCCCTAAGCGCCGACCTACAGCCCTAAGCGCCCACCTGCATCATTGAGCGCCCACCTGCTGTCCTGAACGCCCACCTACAACCCTAAGCGCCCACCTAGAGCCCTGGGCGCCCACCTACAGCCCTAAGCGCGCACCTACGGCCCTAAGCGCCCACCTACAGCACTAAGCGCCCACCTACAGCGCTAAGCGCCCACCTACAGCACTAAGCGCCCACCTACAGCGCTAAGCGCCCACCTACAGTGCTAAGCGCCCACCTAAAGCCCTAAGCAAACCCCTACAGTCCTAAGCGCCCGACTACAGCCCTAAGCGCCCACCTACAGCCCTGAGCAACCACCTACAGCCCTAAGCGCCCACCTACAGCCCTAATCGCCCACCTAGAGTCCTAAGCACCCACATAAAGCCCTAAGCAAACACCTGCAGCCCTAAGCGACCACCTACAGTCCTAAGCGCCCGCCTACAGCCCTAAACGCCACCTACAGCCCTAAGCGCCCACCTACAGCCCTAAGCTCCCACCTACAGCCCTAAGCGCCCAACTACAGCACTGAGCGCCCACCTACAGCCCTATGCGCCCACATAAAGCCCTAAGCGCCCACCTACAATCCTAAGCGCCCACCTACATCCCTACGTACCCACCTACAGACCTATGCGCCCCCGTACAGCCCCGAGCGCACACCTACAACCCTAAGCGCCCTCCTACAGCCCTAAGCGCCCAGCTATAGACCTACGCGCCCACCTACAGCCCTAAGCGGCCATCTACAGCCCAAAGCGCCCAACTACAGCCCTAAGCGCCGACCTACAGCCCTAAGCGCCCACCTGCAGCATTGAGCGCCCACCTGCTGTCCTGAGCGCCCACCTACAACCCTAAGCGCCCACCTAGAGCCCTGGGCGCCCACCTACAGCCCTAAGCGCGCACCTACGGCACTAAGCGCCCACCTACAGCCCTAAGCGCCCACCTACAGCGCTAAGCGCACACCTAAATCCCTAAGCGCCCAACTATAGCCCTAAGCGCCCAAGTACAGCCCTAAGCGCTCAGCTACAGCCCTAAGCGCCCACCTACAGCCGTAAGCGGCCACGTACAGCACTGAGTGCCCACATACAGACCTACGAGCCCTCGTACAGTCCTGAGCGCCGACCTACATCCCTAAGCGCCCACCTGCAGGCCTGAGCGCCCACCTATATCACTAAGCGCCCACGTAAAGCACTGAGCGCCCACCTACAACCCTAAGCGCCCACCTACAGCCCTAACCGCCCACCTACAGCACTGAGCGAGCACCTACAGGCCTAAGAGCCAACTTTCAGGCCTAAGCGCCCACCTACATGCATAATCGCCCATCTACAGCCCTCATCGCCCATCTACAGGCCTAAGCGCCCACCTTCATCCCTAAACGGCCACCTACAGCCTTGATCGCCCACCTACAGCCCTAAGCGCCCACCTACAGCCCTGAGTGCCCACCTACAGGCCTAAGCGCACACCTAAAGTACTGAGAGCCCACCTACAGCCGGAAGCGCCCACCTACAGCCCTACGCGCCAACCTACAGCCCTAAGCAAACAACTGCAGCCCTAAGCGAGCACCTACAGCCCTAAGCGCCCACCTACAGCCCTGCGCGCCCACGTACAGCCCAAAGCACCCACCTACAGCCCTATGCGCCCACCTGCAGCCTTGAGCGCTCTCCTACAGTACTGAACGCCCACCTGCAGCCCTAAGCGCCCATGTACAGCCCTGAGCGCCAACCGACAGCCCTAAGCGCCCACCTACAGCCCTAAGCGCCCATCTACAGCCCTAAGGGCCCACCTACAGCCATAAGCGCCCACCTACAGCACTGAGCGCCCACCTACAGCTCTAAGCGCCCATCTACAGCCCTAAACGCCATCCTACAGTCCTAAGCGCCCACCTACAGCCATAATCGCCCACCTACAGCCCTCAGCGCCCATCGACAGCACTCAGCGCCCACCTTCATCCCTAAACGCCCACCTACAGCTTTGACTGCCCACCTACAGCCCTAAGCGCCTACCTGCAGCCCTAAGCGCCTACCTGCAGCCCTAAGCGCCCACCTGCAGCCCTAAGGGCCCACCTACAGCCATAAGCGCCCACCTACAGCACTGAGCGCCCACCTACAGCTCTAAGCGCCCATCTACAGCCCTAAACGCCATCCTACAGTCCTAAGCGCCCACCTACAGCCATAATCGCCCACCTACAGCCCTCAGCGCCCATCGACAGCACTCAGCGCCCACCTTCATCCCTAAACGCCCACCTACAGCTTTGACTGCCCACCTACAGCCCTAAGCGCCTACCTGCAGCCCTAAGCGCCTACCTGCAGCCCTAAGCGCCCACCTGCAGCCCTAAGCGAACACCTACATCCCTAAGCGCCCACCTACAGCCCTCAGCGCCCACCTACAGCACTGAGCGACCACCTGCAGCCCTAAGCGCCCACCAACAGCCTTGATCGAACAACTACAGCCCTAAACGCCCACCTGCAGCCCTGAGCGCCCACCTACAGCCCTAAGCGCCCACCTATAGCCCTAAGCGAACACCTACAGCCCTAAGCGCCCACCTACAGCCCTAAGCGAACACCTACAGCCCTAAGCGCCCACCTACAGCCCTAAGCGCCCAACTACAGCACTGAGCGCCCACATACAGCCATACGCGCCCACCTACTGCCGTAAGCGCCCACCTACAGCCCTCAGCGCCCACCTACAGACCTGAGCTCCCATATACAGCCCTAAGCGCCCACCTACAGCCCTAAGCGCCCACCTACAGCCCTAAGCGCCCACCTACAGCCCTAAGCGCCCACCTACAGCCCTAAGCGCCCACCTACAGACATGAGCGCCCACCTACAGCTCTAAGCGCCCATCCACAGCCCTAAGCGCCATCCTACAGCCCTAAGCGCCCACCTACAGCCCTAAGCGCCCACCTACAGACATGAGCGCCCACCTACAGCCATAATCGCCCACCTACTGCCCTCAGCGCCCATCGACAGCCCTCAGTGCCCACCCATAGCCCTAAGCGAACACCTACAGCCCTAAGCGCCCAACTACAGCACTAAGCGCCCACCTACAGCCCTAAGCGCCCAACTGCAGCACTGATCGCACACATACAGCCCTAAGCGCCCCCCTACAGCCCTAAGCGCCAACCTGCAGCCTTGAACGCCCTCGTACATTCCTGAGCGCCCACCTGCAGCCCTAAGCGCCCACCTGCAGCCCTGAGCCCCCAGCTACATCCCTAAGCGCCGACCTACAGCACTGAGCGCCCACCTACAGCCCTAGGCGCCCACCTGCAGCCCTAAGCGCCCACCTACATACCTGAGCGCCCATCTACAGCCCTAAGCGCCCACCTAAAGTCCTAAGCGCCAAACTGCAGCCTTGAGCGCCGTCGTACTGTACTGAGCGCCCACCTGCATCCCTAAGCGCCCACCTAAATCACTGAGCGCCAACCTACAGCCCTAAGCGCCCACCTACATACCTGAGCGCCCATCTACAGCTCTAAGCGACCACCTACAGGCCTAAGCGCCAACCGACAGGCCTAAGCGCCCACTTACAGCCATAATCGCCCACCTTCATCCCTAAGCGCCCACCTACAGCCCTGAGCGCCCAACTACAACCCTAAGCGCCCACCTACAGCCCTGAGCGCCCACCTACAACCCTAAGCGCCCACCTACAGCCCTGAGCGCCCACCTACAACCCTAAGCGCCCAACTACAGCACTGAGCGCCCACGTACAGCCCTACGCGCCGATCTACAGCCCTAAGCGCCCACCTGCAGCCTTGAGCGCTCTCGTGGAGAGAGTGCAGGATAGCACCTGCACCTGCACTCTCTCCACCTCGCCCCCTCCCTGGCGATAGATGATATTTTATATATTTTATATCATCTATTTTATCTAATAGTGATATTAGATATATAGTGATATTTTTTTTCACACGGCACCACCCGCTCCCGAGACTAGAGATCTTCGGGCTGGAACGATCGCGGGGCAGAGCTTTCCCGCTATGCACCGCTCAGCCCACCAACTGGAGCCGGCTTCCATCGCTGCGGGTTCTTCCTCTATGGGCAGCCGGCAACGAAGCCAGCTTTTTTGGACGATGTGGACTATCACGGAGGGAATGGCGGCCACTCGCTGTCGGCGCTTCATCCGGCTTTGCGAAGAGTGGCCCCTCGACAGGACTGAGGAAGGCCGCGACCTCGGCACTTTCCTCATGCAGCGGATGGCGCACGTCATCCGCGAGGGGGAGAGCGCCCAGGTGCTGCAAGCGACGGATCATCTCGTCGCGGGAGATCCAGACGGCGATCAGGCTGCTGCTGCTGCTGCTGTGCGAGCCGGCCAGACACACCATGTCCGAGGTGCCAGGGCCATCAACGAGTCCCCGGGTTCACCGACTGAGGAGCCGTTCGGTATTGGGGCCTGACACCACACTGGGCCCTTTTTTCCCGCCATCTCAGGGTTCATCCAGGCGGGCGGCGAGGACAAGGAGTGGTTGCTGGACGATTGTTGGTTGTTGTTTGTTGCTGTTTTTGTTGTTAATATTATTGCTTTTGTTGTTTATTATTGTTGTTTGATTCCCCCCCACCCCTGCCCCCATCTTCTTCTTCCCTCACTCCCTTTCCCCACTTTCTCTCCTCCCGTTTCCCCTTCCCTCCCTCTTCTCTCTTCCTGATCTTGCCCCCACCCATCTTTCCCTCCCTCTCTTCCTTACCCCCCTTTCTCACCCCCTCTTCCTCCCTAACCCTAACCCATCCCACCTTTCCCTCCCTCTCCCACCTTACACTCTTATCCCCCTTTCTCCACTGGCCCCGTTTTCGCGATTGTTTGTGGGGACACAGCTGTGCGGAATTTGGCTGCCGCGTTTCGCCCACAAGTATACAGTCGACTTTCCTGCTTCTCTTCCCCCTGCCTCGACCCTTCCCCTTTTGCTTCTTTACCGCCTTTTGCCCCTAGTCCCACTTCCGTGACTGATTGTGGGACACTGCTGTGCGCAATTTGGCTGCCACGTTTCGCCCACTAATATACAGTTACTTTTCCTACTATTCTTCATCCTGCCCTGATACTTCCCAGCCAGCTCTTGTCCTACCTGACTGTACAGCACATTGGGACTTCCTCTCGACGTGGAAGGCGCTATCTAAATGTAAGTTTTGTTTGTTGTTTGTTGTAGGTGGGCGCTTAGTGATGTAGGTGGGCGCTTACGGCTGTAGGTGGTCGCTTAGGGCTGTAGGTGGGCGCTCTGGGCTGTAGGTGGGCGCTTAGGGCTGTAGGTGGGCGAATAGGGCTGTAGCTGGGCGCAGAGGGCTGCAGGTGGGAGCTTAGGGCTGTAGGTGGGCGATCAGGACTGCAGGTGGGGGACTAGGCCTGTAGTTGGGCGCTCAGGGCTGTATGGCGGCGCTTATGGCTGTAGGTGGGCGCTCAGCGCTGTACATGGTCGCTTAGAGCTGCAGGTGGGTGCTTAGGGCAGTAGGTGAGCGCTTAGGGCTTTAGGTGGCCGCTTAGGGTGGTAGGTGGGCGCGCAGGGCTTTAGGTAGGCGCTTAGGGCTCTAGGTAGGGGCTTAGGTCTGTAGGTGGGCGCTTAAGGCTTTACGTGGGAGCATAGGGCTGTAGGTGGGCGCTTAGGTCTGTTGGCGGGCGCATAGGGCTGTAGGTGGTCGCTTAGGGCTGTAGATGGGCGCTTAGGGCTGTAGGTGGGTGCTTAGGGCAGTAGGTGGGCGCTTAGGGCTGTAGTTTGTCACTTAGGACTGTAGGTGGGTGATTAGGGCTGTAGGTCGGCGCATATTGATGTAGTTGGGCGCTTAGTGCTGTAGGTGGTCGCTTAGTGCTGTAGTTGGGCGATCAAGTCTATAGGTGGGCGTGTAGGCCGGTAGGTGGGCGCTCAGGGCTGTAGGTGGGCGCTCAAGGCTGTCGATGGGCGCTCAGGGCTCTAGTTGGGCACTTAGGGCTGTATGAGGGCGCTTAGGGCTGTTGGTGGGCGCTTAGGGTTATAGATGGTCGCGTAGGGCTGTAGGTGGGCGCTTACGGCTGTAGATGGTCGCTTAGTGCTGCAGTTGGGCGATCAAGACTATAGGTGGGCGTGTAGGCCGGTAGGTGGGCGCTCAGGGCTGTAGATCGGCGCTTAGGGCTGTAGGTGGGCGCTCAGGGCTGCAGGTGGGTGCTCAGGGCTCTAGGTGGGCGCTTAGGGCTGCAGGTGGGCGCTTAGTGCTGTAGGTGGGCGCTTAGGGCTATAGATGGGCGCGTACGGCTGTAGGTGGGCTCTTAGGGCTGTATGTGGGCGCTTAGGGCTGTAGGTGGGCGCTTAGGGCTGTAGGTGGGCGCTTAGGACTGTAGTTGGGCGCTTAGGGCTGTAGGTGGGCGCATAGGGTTGTAGGTGTTCGCTTAGGGCTGTAGGTGGGCGCTTAGGGCTGTAGTTGGGCGCTTAGGGCTGTAGTTGGGCGCTTAGGGCTGTAGTTGGGCGCTTAGGGCTGTATTATTGTTGTTTGATTCCCCCCCACCCCTGCCCCGATCTTCTTCTTCCCTCACTCCCTTTCCGCACTTTCTCTCCTCCCTTTTCCCCTTCACTCCCTCTTCCCTCTTCCTGATCTTGCCCCCACCCATCTTTCCCTCCCTCTCTTCCTTACTTCCCTTTCTCCCCCCTCTTCCTCCCTAACCCTAACCCATCCCACCTTTCCCTCCCTCTCCCCCCTTACCCTCTTATCCCCCTTTCTCCCCTGGCCCCATTTTCGCGATTGTTTGTGGGGACACTGCTGTGCGCAATTTGGCTGCCGCGTTTCGCCCACAAGTATACAGTCAACTTTCCTGCTTTTCTTCCCCCTGCCTCGAACTGTGTGACTGACTGACTGACTGACTGAGTGAATGTCTGAGTGGGTGAGTGACTGAGTGAGTGACTGACTTAGTGAGTGAGTGAATGAGTGACTGACTGACTGACTGAGTGTCTGAATGACTGACTGACTGAGTGTCTGAGTGAGTGACTGACTGAGTGAGTGAGTGACTGAATGAGAGATTGACTGAGTGTCTGAGTGAGTGACTGAGTGAGGGACTGACTGAGTGTCTGAGTGACTGAGCGAGTGAGTGACTGAGTGTCGGAGTGACTGAATGAGTGAGTGAGTGACTGAGTGTCTGAGTGACTGAGTGAGTGAGTGTCTGAGTGAGAGAGTGAGTGAGTGAGTGTGTGAGTGAGTGAGTGAGTGAGTGACTGAGTGAGTGAGTGACTGACTGAGTGTCTGACTGACTGAGTGTCTGAGTGACTGACTGAGTGAGTGAGTGTCTGACTGAGTGAGTGCCTGAGTGAGTGAGTGACTGACTGAGTGTCTGAATGAGTGAGTGAGTGAGTGAGTGAGTGACTGACTGACTGACTGAGTATCTGAGTGACTGAGTGAGTGACTGAGTGACTGAGTGAGTGACTGACTGAGTGTCTGAGTGAGTGAGTGAGTGACTGACTGACTGAGTGTCAGAGTGAGTGACTGAGTGAGTGACTGAATGAGTGACTCATTGAGTGTCTGAGTGAGTGACTGAGTGAATGAGTGTCTGAGTGACTGACTGACTGAGTGAGTTACTGAGTGTCTGAGTGACTGAGTGAGTGAGTGACTGAGTGTCTGAGTGACTGAGTGAGTGAGTGTCTGAGTGTGTGAGTGAGTGAGTGAGTGAGTGAGTGAGTGAGTGACTGAGTGACTGACTGAGTGAGTGAGTGAGTGTCTGAGTGAGTGACTGACTGAATGTCTGAGTGACTGACTGAGTGAGTGAGTGAGTGTCTGAGTGAGTGACTGACTGAATGTCTGAGTGACTGACTGAGTGTCTGAGTGAGTGACTGAGTGAGTGAGTGAGTGAGTGACTTACTGAGTGACTGACTGAGTGTCTGAGTGACGGACTGACTGAGTGTCTGAGTGACTGAGTGATTGACTGACTGAGTGTCTGACAGACTGAGTGTCTGAGTGACTGATTGAGAGTGAGTGTCTGAGTGAGTGACTGACTGAGTGACTGAGTGAGTGAGTGTCTGAGTGAGTGAGTGAGTGAGTGAGTGAGTGAGTGGGTGAGTGAGTGTCTGAGTGAGTGAGTGACTGACTGAGTGTCTGACTGACTGAGTGTCTGAGTGACTGACTGAGTGAGTGAGTGTCTGACTGAGTGAGTGCCTGAGTGAGTGAGTGACTGACTGAGTGTCTGAATGAGTGAGTGAGTGAGTGAGTGAGTGAGTGACTGACTGACTGACTGACTGACTGACTGATTATCTGAGTGACTGAGTGAGTGACTGAGTGACTGAGTGAGTGACTGACTGAGTGTCTGAGTGAGTGAGTGAGTGAGTGACTGACTGAGTGTCAGAGTGAGTGACTGAGTGAGTGACTGAATGAGTGACTCATTGAGTGTCTGAGTGAGTGACTGAGTGAATGAGTGTCTGAGTGACTGACTGACTGAGTGAGTTACTGAGTGTCTGAGTGACTGAGTGAGTGAGTGACTGAGTGTCTGAGTGACTGAGTGAGTGAGTGTCTGAGTGTGTGAGTGAGTGAGTGAGTGAGTGAGTGAGTGAGTGAGTGGGTGAGTGACTGAGTGATTGACTGAGTGAGTGAGTGAGTGTCTGAGTGAGTGACTGACTGAATGTCTGAGTGACTGAGTGACTGACTGAGTGAGTGAGTGAGTGTCTGAGTGAGTGACTGACTGAATGTCTGAGTGACTGACTGAGTGTCTGAGTGAGTGACTGAGTGAGTGAGTGAGTGAGTGACTTACTGAGTGACTGACTGAGTGTCTGAGTGACGGACTGACTGAGTGTCTGAGTGACTGAGTGATTGACTGACTGAGTGTCTGACAGACTGAGTGTCTGAGTGACTGATTGAGAGTGAGTGTCTGAGTGAGTGACTGACTGAGTGACTGAGTGAGTGAGTGTCTGAGTGAGTGAGTGAGTGAGTGAGTGAGTGAGTGAGTGAGTGAGTGGGTGAGTGAGTGTCTGAGTGAGTGAGTGACTGACTGAGTGTCTGACTGACTGAGTGTCTGAGTGACTGACTGAGTGAGTGAGTGTCTGACTGAGTGAGTGCCTGAGTGAGTGAGTGACTGACTGAGTGTCTGAATGAGTGAGTGAGTGAGTGAGTGAGTGAGTGAGTGAGTGAGTGAGTGAGTGACTGACTGACTGACTGACTGACTGACTGATTATCTGAGTGACTGAGTGAGTGACTGAGTGACTGAGTGAGTGACTGACTGAGTGTCTGAGTGAGTGAGTGAGTGACTGACTGACTGAGTGTCAGAGTGAGTGACTGAGTGAGTGACTGAATGAGTGACTCATTGAGTGTCTGAGTGAGTGACTGAGTGAGTGAGTGTCTGAGTGACTGACTGACTGAGTGAGTTACTGAGTGTCTGAGTGAGTGAGTGAGTGAGTGAGTGACTGATTGAGTGTCTGAGTGAGTGAGTGAGTGAGTGAGTGAGTGAGTGAGTGAGTGAGTGAGTGAGTGAGTGAGTGAGTGAGTGAATGACTGACTGAGTGACTGAGTGAGTGACTGACTGAGTGTCTGAGTGACTGACTGAGTGTCTGAGTGACTGACTGACTGAGTGTCTGAGTGAGTGATTGAGTGTCTGAGTGACTGATTGAGAGAGTGAGTGACTGAGTGAGTGACTGAATGAGTGACTCATTGAGTGTCTGAGTGAGTGACTGAGTGAGTGAGTGTCTGAGTGAATGACTGACTGAGTGAGTTACTGAGTGTCTGAGTGACTGAGTGAGTGAGTGACTGAGTGTCTGAGTGACTGAGTGAGTGAGTGTCTGAGTGTGTGAGTGAGTGAGTGAGTGAGTGACTGAGTGACTGACTGAGTGAGTGAGTGAGTGTCTGAGTGAGTGACTGACTGAATGTCTGAGTGACTGACTGAGTGAGTGAGTGAGTGTCTGAGTGAGTGACTGAGTGAGTGAGTGAGTGAGTGAGTGACTTACTGAGTGACTGACTGAGTGTCTGAGTGACGGACTGACTGAGTGTCTGAGTGACTGAGTGATTGACTGACTGAGTGTCTGACAGACTGAGTGTCTGAGTGACTGATTGAGAGTGAGTGTCTGAGTGAGTGACTGACTGAGTGACTGAGTGTCTGAGTGAGTGAGTGAATGAGTGACTGACTGACTGACTGAGTGTCTGAATGACTGACTGACTGAGTGTCTGAGTGAGTGACTGACTGAGTGAGTGAGTGACTGAATGAGAGATTAACTGAGTGTCTGAGTGAGTGACTGAGTGAGGGACTGACTGAGTGTCTGAGTGACTGACTGAGTGAGTGAGTGTCTGAGTGACTGAGCGAGTGAGTGACTGAGTGTCGGAGTGACTGAATGAGTGAGTGAGTGACTGAGTGTCTGAGTGACTGAGTGAGTGAGTGTCTGAGTGAGAGAGTGAGTGAGTGAGTGTGTGAGTGAGTGAGTGAGTGAGTGAGTGACTGAGTGAGTGAGTGACTGACTGAGTGTCTGACTGACTGAGTGTCTGAGTGACTGACTGAGTGAGTGAGTGTCTGACTGAGTGAGTGCCTGAGTGAGTGAGTGACTGACTGAGTGTCTGAATGAGTGAGTGAGTGAGTGAGTGAGTGAGTGACTGACTGACTGACTGACTGACTGAGTATCTGAGTGACTGAGTGAGTGACTGAGTGACTGAGTGAGTGACTGACTGAGTGTCTGAGTGAGTGAGTGACTGACTGACTGAGTGTCAGAGTGAGTGACTGAGTGAGTGACTGAATGAGTGACTCATTGAGTGTCTGAGTGAGTGACTGAGTGAATGAGTGTCTGAGTGACTGACTGACTGAGTGAGTTACTGAGTGTCTGAGTGACTGAGTGAGTGAGTGACTGAGTGTCTGAGTGACTGAGTGAGTGTCTGAGTGAGTGATTGAGTGTCTGAGTGACTGATTGAGAGAGTGAGTGACTGAGTGAGTGACTGAATGAGTGACTCATTGAGTGTCTGAGTGAGTGACTGAGTGAGTGAGTGTCTGAGTGAATGACTGACTGAGTGAGTTACTGAGTGTCTGAGTGACTGAGTGAGTGAGTGACTGAGTGTCTGAGTGACTGAGTGAGTGAGTGTCTGAGTGTGTGAGTGAGTGAGTGAGTGAGTGAGTGACTGAGTGACTGACTGAGTGAGTGAGTGAGTGTCTGAGTGAGTGACTGACTGAATGTCTGAGTGACTGACTGAGTGAGTGAGTGAGTGTCTGAGTGAGTGACTGAGTGAGTGAGTGAGTGAGTGAGTGACTTACTGAGTGACTGACTGAGTGTCTGAGTGACGGACTGACTGAGTGTCTGAGTGACTGAGTGATTGACTGACTGAGTGTCTGACAGACTGAGTGTCTGAGTGACTGATTGAGAGTGAGTGTCTGAGTGAGTGACTGACTGAGTGACTGAGTGAGTGAGTGTCTGAGTGAGTGAGTGAATGAGTGACTGACTGACTGACTGAGTGTCTGAATGACTGACTGACTGAGTGTCTGAGTGAGTGACTGACTGAGTGAGTGAGTGACTGAATGAGAGATTGACTGAGTGTCTGAGTGAGTGACTGAGTGAGGGACTGACTGAGTGTCTGAGTGACTGACTGAGTGAGTGAGTGTCTGAGTGACTGAGCGAGTGAGTGACTGAGTGTCGGAGTGACTGAATGAGTGAGTGAGTGACTGAGTGTCTGAGTGACTGAGTGAGTGAGTGTCTGAGTGAGAGAGTGAGTGAGTGAGTGTGTGAGTGAGTGAGTGAGTGAGTGAGTGACTGAGTGAGTGAGTGACTGACTGAGTGTCTGACTGACTGAGTGTCTGAGTGACTGACTGAGTGAGTGAGAGTCTGACTGAGTGAGTGCCTGAGTGAGTGAGTGACTGACTGAGTGTCTGAATGAGTGAGTGAGTGAGTGAGTGAGTGAGTGAGTGAGTGAGTGAGTGACTGACTGACTGACTGAGTATCTGAGTGACTGAGTGAGTGACTGAGTGACTGAGTGAGTGACTGACTGAGTGTCTGAGTGAGTGAGTGAGTGACTGACTGACTGAGTGTCAGAGTGAGTGACTGAGTGAGTGACTGAATGAGTGACTCATTGAGTGTCTGAGTGAGTGACTGAGTGAATGAGTGTCTGAGTGACTGACTGACTGAGTGAGTTACTGAGTGTCTGAGTGACTGAGTGAGTGAGTGACTGAGTGTCTGAGTGACTGAGTGAGTGAGTGTCTGAGTGTGTGAGTGAGTGAGTGAGTGAGTGAGTGAGTGACTGAGTGACTGACTGAGTGAGTGAGTGAGTGTCTGAGTGAGTGACTGACTGAATGTCTGAGTGACTGACTGAGTGAGTGAGTGAGTGTCTGAGTGACTGACTGAGTGTCTGAGTGAGTGACTGAGTGAGTGAGTGAGTGAGTGACTTACTGAGTGACTGACTGAGTGTCTGAGTGACGGACTGACTGAGTGTCTGAGTGACTGAGTGATTGACTGACTGAGTGTCTGACAGACTGAGTGTCTGAGTGACTGATTGAGAGTGAGTGTCTGAGTGAGTGACTGACTGAGTGACTGAGTGAGTGAGTGTCTGAGTGAGTGAGTGAGTGAGTGAGTGAGTGAGTGAGTGAGTGAGTGAGTGAGTGAGTGAGTGTCTGAGTGGGTGAGTGAGTGTCTGAGTGAGTGAGTGACTGACTGAGTGTCTGACTGACTGAGTGTCTGAGTGACTGACTGAGTGAGTGAGTGTCTGACTGAGTGAGTGCCTGAGTGAGTGAGTGAGTGACTGAGTGTCTGAATGAGTGAGTGAGTGAGTGAGTGAGTGAGTGAGTGAGTAAGTGAGTGAGTGAGTGACTGACTGACTGACTGACTGACTGATTATCTGAGTGACTGAGTGAGTGACTGAGTGACTGAGTGAGTGACTGACTGAGTGTCTGAGTGAGTGAGTGAGTGACTGACTGACTGAGTGTCAGAGTGAGTGACTGAGTGAGTGACTGAATGAGTGACTCATTGAGTGTCTGAGTGAGTGACTGAGTGAGTGAGTGTCTGAGTGACTGACTGACTGAGTGAGTTACTGAGTGTCTGAGTGAGTGAGTGAGTGAGTGAGTGAGTGAGTGACTGATTGAGTGTCTGAGTGAGTGAGTGAGTGAGTGAGTGAGTGAGTGAGTGAGTGAGTGAGTGAGTGAGTGAGTGAGTGAATGACTGACTGAGTGACTGAGTGAGTGACTGACTGAGTGTCTGAGTGACTGACTGAGTGTCTGAGTGACTGACTGACTGAGTGTCTGAGTGAGTGATTGAGTGTCTGAGTGACTGATTGAGAGAGTGAGTGACTGAGTGAGTGACTGAATGAGTGACTCATTGAGTGTCTGAGTGAGTGACTGAGTGAGTGAGTGTCTGAGTGAATGACTGACTGAGTGAGTTACTGAGTGTCTGAGTGACTGAGTGAGTGAGTGACTGAGTGTCTGAGTGAGTGAGTGTCTGAGTGTGTGAGTGAGTGAGTGACTGAGTGACTGACTGAGTGAGTGAGTGAGTGTCTGAGTGAGTGACTGACTGAATGTCTGAGTGACTGACTGAGTGAGTGAGTGAGTGTCTGAGTGAGTGACTGAGTGAGTGAGTGAGTGAGTGAGTGAGTGAGTGACTTACTGAGTGACTGACTGATTGTCTGAGTGACGGACTGACTGAGTGTCTGAGTGACTGAGTGATTGACTGACTGAGTGTCTGACAGACTGAGTGTCTGAGTGACTGATTGAGAGTGAGTGTCTGAGTGAGTGACTGACTGAGTGACTGAGTGAGTGAGTGTCTGAGTGAGTGAGTGAGTGAGTGAGTGAGTGAGTGAGTGAGTGAGTGAGTGAGTGTCTGAGTGGGTGAGTGAGTGTCTGAGTGAGTGAGTGAGTGCCTGAGTGACTGACTGAATGAGTGAGTGTCTGAGTGGGTGAGTGACTGAGTGAGTGAGTGACTGAGTGAATGAGTGAGTGACTGACTGAGTGTCTGAGTGAGTGAGTGAGTGAGTGAGTGAGTGACTGATTGAGTGTCTGAGTGAGTGAGTGAGTGAGTGAGTGAGTGAGTGAGTGAGTGAGTGAGTGAGTGAGTGAATGACTGACTGAGTGACTGAGTGAGTGACTGACTGAGTGTCTGAGTGACTGACTGAGTGTCTGAGTGACTGACTGACTGAGTGTCTGACAGACGGAGTGTCTGAGTGACTGATTGAGAGAGTGAGTGACTGAGTGACTGAGTGAGTGAGTGAGTGAGTGAGTGAATGACTGACTGAGTGACTGAGTGAGTGACTGACTGAGTGTCTGAGTGACTGACTGAGTGTCTGAGTGACTGACTGACTGAGTGTCTGACAGACGGAGTGTCTGAGTGACTGATTGAGAGAGTGAGTGTCTGAGTGAGTGACTGACTGAGTGACTGAGTGAGTGAGTGTCTGAGTGAGTGAGTGAGTGAGTGTCTGAGTGGGTGAGTGAATGTCTGAATGAGTGAGTGAGTGAGTGAGTGAGTGAGTGAGTGAGTGAGTGAGTGAGTGAGTGAGTGAGTGACTGACTGACTGACTGACTGACTGACTGACTGACTGAGTATCTGAGTGACTGAGTGAGTGACTGAGTGACTGAGTGAGTGACTGACTGAGTGTCTGAGTGAGTGAGTGACTGACTGACTGACTGAGTGTCAGAGTGAGTGACTGAGTGAGTGACTGAATGAGTGACTCATTGAGTGTCTGAGTGAGTGACTGAGTGAATGAGTGTCTGAGTGACTGACTGACTGAGTGAGTTACTGAGTGTCTGAGTGACTGAGTGAGTGAGTGACTGAGTGTCTGAGTGACTGAGTGAGTGAGTGTCTGAGTGTGTGAGTGAGTGAGTGAGTGAGTGAGTGAGTGAGTGAGTGAGTGAGTGAGTGACTGAGTGACTGACTGAGTGAGTGAGTGAGTGTCTGAGTGAGTGACTGACTGAATGTCTGAGTGACTGACTGAGTGAGTGAGTGAGTGTCTGAGTGAGTGACTGACTGAATGTCTGAGTGACTGACTGAGTGTCTGAGTGAGTGACTGAGTGAGTGAGTGAGTGAGTGAGTGACTTACTGAGTGACTGACTGAGTGTCTGAGTGACGGACTGACTGAGTGTCTGAGTGACTGAGTGATTGACTGACTGAGTGTCTGACAGACTGAGTGTCTGAGTGACTGATTGAGAGTGAGTGTCTGAGTGAGTGACTGACTGAGTGACTGAGTGAGTGAGTGTCTGAGTGAGTGAGTGAGTGAGTGAGTGTCTGACTGAGTGAGTGCCTGAGTGAGTGAGTGACTGACTGAGTGTCTGAATGAGTGAGTGAGTGAGTGAGTGAGAGAGTGAGTGAGTGAGTGACTGACTGACTGACTGACTGACTGACTGAGTATCTGAGTGACTGAGTGAGTGACTGAGTGACTGAGTGAGTGACTGACTGAGTGTCTGAGTGAGTGAGTGACTGACTGACTGAGTGTCAGAGTGAGTGACTGAGTGAGTGACTGAATGAGTGACTCATTGAGTGTCTGAGTGAGTGACTGAGTGAGTGAGTGTCTGAGTGACTGACTGACTGAGTGAGTTACTGAGTGTCTGAGTGAGTGAGTGAGTGAGTGACTGATTGAGTGTCTGAGTGAGTGAGTGAGTGAGTGAGTGAGTGAGTGAGTGAGTGAGTGAGTGAATGACTGACTGAGTGACTGAGTGAGTGACTGACTGAGTGTCTGAGTGACTGACTGAGTGTCTGAGTGACTGACTGACTGAGTGTCTGAGTGAGTGATTGAGTGTCTGAGTGACTGATTGAGAGAGTGAGTGACTGAGTGAGTGACTCATTGAGTGTCTGAGTGAGTGACTGAGTGAGTGAGTGTCTGAGTGAATGACTGACTGAGTGAGTTACTGAGTGTCTGAGTGACTGAGTGAGTGAGTGACTGAGTGTCTGAGTGACTGAGTGAGTGAGTGTCTGAGTGTGTGAGTGAGTGAGTGAGTGACTGAGTGACTGACTGAGTGAGTGAGTGAGTGTCTGAGTGAGTGACTGACTGAATGTCTGAGTGACTGACTGAGTGAGTGAGTGAGTGTCTGAGTGAGTGACTGAGTGAGTGAGTGAGTGAGTGACTTACTGAGTGACTGACTGAGTGTCTGAGTGACGGACTGACTGAGTGTCTGAGTGACTGAGTGATTGACTGACTGAGTGTCTGACAGACTGAGTGTCTGAGTGACTGATTGAGAGTGAGTGTCTGAGTGAGTGACTGACTGAGTGACTGAGTGAGTGAGTGTCTGAGTGAGTGAGTGAGTGAGTGAGTGAGTGAGTGAGTGAGTGTCTGAGTGGGTGAGTGAGTGTCTGAGTGAGTGAGTGAGTGCCTGAATGACTGACTGAATGAGTGAGTGTCTGAGTGAGTGAATGAGTGAGTGACTGCGTGACTGACTGACTGACTGAGTGAGTGTCTGAGTGGGTGAGTGACTGAGTGAGTGAGTGACTGAGTGTCTGAGTGAGTGAGTGAGTGAGTGAGTGAGTGACTGATTGAGTGTCTGAGTGAGTGAGTGAGTGAGTGAGTGAATGACTGACTGAGTGACTGAGTGAGTGACTGACTGAGTGTCTGAGTGACTGACTGAGTGTCTGAGTGACTGACTGCCTGAGTGTCTGACAGACGGAGTGTCTGAGTGACTGATTGAGAGAGTGAGTGACTGAGTGACTGAGTGAGTGTCTGAGTGAATGAGTGAGTGACTGACTGAGTGTCTGAGTGAGTGAGTGAGTGAGTGAGTGACTGATTGAGTGTCTGAGTGAGTGAGTGAGTGAGTGAGTGAGTGAGTGAGTGAGTGAGTGAGTGAGTGAGTGAGTGAGTGAGTGAATGACTGACTGAGTGACTGAGTGACTGAGTGAGTGACTGACTGAGTGTCTGAGTGACTGACTGAGTGTCTGAGTGACTGACTGACTGAGTGTCTGACAGACGGAGTGTCTGAGTGACTGATTGAGAGAGTGAGTGTCTGAGTGAGTGACTGCCTGAGTGACTGAGTGAGTGAGTGTCAGAGTGAGTGAGTGAGTGAGTGTCTGAGTGGGTGAGTGAATGTCTGAGTGAGTGAGTGAGTGAGTGTCTGAGTGACTGACTGAATGAGTGGCTGAGTGAGTGAGTGAGTGAGTGAGTGAGTGAGTGAGTGAGTGAGTAAGTGAGTGAGTGAGTGAGTGACTACGTGACTGACTGACTGACTGACTGAGTGAGTGTCTGAGTGGGTGAGTGACTGAGTGAGTGACTGACTTAGTGAGTGAGAGAGTGAGTGAGTGACTGACTGACTGAGTGTCTGAGTGACTGACTGACTGAGTGTCTGAGTGAGTGACTGACTGAGTGAGTGAGTGACTGAATGAGCGACTGACTGAGTGTCTGAGTGAGTGACTGAGTGAGAGACTGACTGAGTGTCTGAATGAGTGACTGAGTGAGGGACTGACTGAGTGTCTGAGTGACTGACTGAGTGAGTGAGTGTCTGAGTGACTGAGTGAGTGAGTGACTGAGTGTCGGAGTGACTGAGTGAGTGAGTGAGTGAGTGAGTGAGTGAGTGAGTGAGTGAGTGACTGAGTGTCTGAGTGCCTGAGTGAGTGAGTGCCTGAGTGAGAGAGTGTGTGAGTGAGTGAGTGAGTGAGTGAATGAGTGAGTGAGTGAGCCAGTGAGTGAGTGAGTGAGTGAGTGACTGAGTGAGTGAGTGAGTGAGTGAATGAGTGAGTGAGTGACTGAGTGACTGAGAGAGTGAGTGCCTGACTGAGTGTCTGACTGACTGAGTGTCTGAGTGACTGACTGAGTGAGTGAGTGAGTGTCTGAGTGACTGACTGACTGAGTGAGTGACTGAGTGAGTGAGTGACTGACTGAGTGTCTGAATGAGTGAGTGAGTGAGTGAGTGAGGGAGTGAGTGAGTGAGTGAGTGAGTGAGTGAGTGAGTGAGTGAGTGAGTGACTGACTGACTGACTGACTGACTGACTGACTGAGTGTCTGAGTGACTGAGTGACTGAGTGAGTGACTGACTGAGTGTCTGAGTGACTGGCTGACTGAGTGTCTGAGTGAGTGAGTGATTGAATGACTGAGTGACTGAGTGACTGAGTGACTGAGTGACTGGCTGACTGAGTGTCTGAGTGACTGAGTGAGTGACTGAGTGAGTGACTGAGTGACTGACTGAGTGTCTGAATGAGTGAGTGAGTGACTGAGTGACTGACTGACTGAGTGTCTGAGTGAGTGAGTGAGTGAGTGAGTGAGTGTCTGAGTGTGTGAGCGACTGAGTGCGTGAGTGAGTGAGTGAGTGAGTGAGTGAGTGAGTGACTGACTGACTGACTGACAGAGTGTCTGAGTGACTGAGTGAGTGACTGAGTGAGTGACTGACTGAGTGTCTGAGTGAGTGAGTGAGTGAGTGAGTGAGTGAGTGAGTGAGGAAGTGAGTGAGTGAGTGAGTGAGTGAGTGAGTGAGTGAGTGAGTGAGTGACTGGCTGACTGAGTGTCTGAGTGAGTGAGTGACTGAGTGAGTGAGTGACTGAGTGACTGGCTGACTGAGTGTCTGAGTGACTGAGTGAGTGACTGAGTGAGTGAGTGACTGACTGAGTGTCTGAATGAGTGAGTGAGTGACTGAGTGACTGACTGACTGAGTTTCTGAGTGAGTGAGTGAGTGACTGAGTGAGTGAGTGACTGAGTGAGTGACTGACTGAGTGTCTGACTGACTGAATGTCTGAGTAACTGACTGACTGACTGACTGACTGAGTGAGTGAGTGAGTGAGTGACTGACTGAGTGAGTGTCTGACTGAGTGACTGAGTGTCTGAGTGTCTGAGTGAGTGAGTAAGTGACTGACTGAGTGTCTGAGTGTCTCAGTGACTGACTGAATGTGTGAGTGCCTGACTGAGTCATTCCTTATGACTCCCTCCGTTTCGCCTCTTTCCTTTCCTCTTTCAAGGCCGATTTGAAGACTTTCCTCTTCGATCGTGCCTTTTGTTCCACCCAGAACTCTTTTACCTCCCCTTCGTGTTTCACCCCTTCCCAAACACTCCCCTCCCAGCTCGGGTCACACGCCTCTTGTTTAGCGCCTTGGGACGTCCTCCCGACGTGAAAGGCGCTATATAAATGTAAATTGTTGTTGTTGTTGAGTGACTGAGTGTCTGAGTGTCTGAGTGAGTGATTGACTGAGTGAGTGGCTGAGTGTTTGAGTGAGTGACTGAGTGAATGTCTGAGTGAGTGACTGAGTGAGTGAGTGACTGAGTGAGTGACTCACTGAGTGAGTGTCTGAGTGAGTGACTGAGTGAGTGTCTGAGTGAGTGACTGACTGAGTGAGTGAGTGACTGAATGAGTGACTGACTGAGTGTCTGAGTGACTGACTGAGTGAGTGAGTGTCTGAGTGACTGAGTGTCAGAGTGACTGAGTGAGTGTCTGAGTGAGTGAGTGTCTGAGTGAGTGAGTGAGTGAGTGAGTGAGTGAGTGAGTGAGTGAGTGAGTGAGTGTCTGAGTGACTGACTGATTGAGTGTCTGAGTGACTGAGTGAGTGAGTGACTGAGTGTCGGAGTCACTGAGTGAGTGAGTGACTGACGGAGTGTCTGAATGAGTGAGTGACTGAGTGTCTGAGTGAGTGAGTGAGTGAGTGAGTGAGTGAGTGAGTGAGTGAGTGAGTGACTGAGTGACTGACTGACTGAGTGTCTGAGTGTCTGAGTGGCTGAGTGACTGACAGATTGAGTGTCTGAGTGACTGAGTGAGTGAGTGAGTGAGTGACTGAGTGTCGGAGTGACTGAGTGAGTGAGTGAGTGACTGACGGAGTGTCTGAATGAGTGAGTGAGTGACTGAGTGTCTGAGTGAGTGAGTGAGTGAGTGAGTGAGTGACTGAGTGACTGAGTGACTGACTTACTGACTGAATGAGTGAGTGTCTGAGTGAGTGAGTGAGTGACTGAGTGACTTACCGACTGAGTGAGTGAGTGAGTGAGTGACTGAGTGTCGGAGTGACTGAGTGAGTGAGTGAGTGACTGACGGAGTGTCTGAATGAGTGAGTGAGTGACTGAGTGTCTGAGTGAGTGAGTGAGTGAGTGAGTGAGTGAGTGAGTGAGTGAGTGAGTGAGTGAGTGAGTGAGTGAGTGAGTGTCTGAGTGTCTGACTGACTGAGTGGCTGAGTGACTGACTGAGTGAGTGAGTGAGTGTCTGAGTGACTGACTGACTGACTGATTGACTGAGTGAGTGAGTGAGTGAGTGTCTGAGTGAGTGAGTGAGTGTCTGAGTGAGTGAGTGAGTGAGTGTCTGAGTGACTGACTTACTGACTGAATGAGTGAGTGTCTGAGTGAGTGAGTGAGTGACTGAGTGACTTACCGACTGAGTGAGTGAGTGTCTGAGTGAGTGAGTGACTGAGTGAATGAGTGAATGACTGACTGAGTGACTGATTGAGTGAGTGAGTGAGTGAGTGACTGAGTGAGTGACTGTCTGAGTGTCTGAGTGACTGAGTGTCTGAGTGAGTGAGTGACTGACTGAGTGTCTGCGTGAGTGAGTGACTGAGTGAGTGACTGAGTGTCTGAGTGAGTGAGTGAGTGACTGAGTTAATGAGTGTCTGAGTGTCTGAGTGACTGAGTGAGTGAGTGACTGAGTGTCTGAGTGAGTGAGTGAGTGAGTGACTGAGTTAATGAGTGTCTGAGTGTCTGAGTGACTGAGTGAGTGAGTGACTGAGTGTCTGAGTGACTGAATGAGTGAGTGAGTGACTGAGTGTCTGAGTGAGTGAACGAGTGAGTGAGTGACTGACTGAGTGAGTGACTGAGTGAATGAGTGACTGACTGACTGAGTGACTGATTCAGTGAGTGAGTGACTGAGTGAGTGACTGACTGAGTGTCTGAGTGACTGACTGACTGAGTGTCTGAGTGAGTGAGTGAGTGAGTGAGTGAGTGACTGGCTGAGTGAGTGTCTGACTGACTGACTGAGTGTCTGAGTGATTGAGTGTGTGAGTGAGTGAGTGAGTGAGTGAGTGAGTGAGTGAGTGAGTGAGTGAGTGAGTGAGTGAGTGAGTGAGTGAGTGAGTGAGTGACTGACTGAGTGACTGACTGACTGACTCATTGAGTGTCTGACTGAGTGTCTGAGTGAGTGAGTAATTGACTGACTGAGTGTCTGAGTGTCTCAGTGACTGACTGACTGTGTGAGTGCCTGACTGAGTCATTCCTTATGACTCCCTCCGTTTCGCCTCTTTCCTTTCCTCTTTCAAGGCCGATTTGAAGACTTTCCTCTTCGATCGTGCCTTTTGTTCCACCCAGAACTCTTTTACCTCCCCTTCGTGTTTCACCCCTTCCCAAACACTCCCCTCCCAGCTCGGGTCACACGCCTCTTGTTTAGCGCCTTGGGACGTCCTCCCGACGTGAAAGGCGCTATATAAATGTAAATTGTTGTTGTTGTTGTTGTTGAGTGACTGAGTGTCTGAGTGACTGAGTGAGTGATTGACTGAGTGAGTGGCTGAGTGTTTGAGTGAGTGACTGAGTGAATGTCTGAGTGAGTGACTGAGTGAGTGAGTGACTGAGTGAGTGACTCACTGAGTGAGTGTCTGAGTGAGTGACTGAGTGAGTGTCTGAGTGAGTGACTGACTGAGTGAGTGAGTGACTGAATGAGTGACTGACTGAGTGTCTGAGTGACTGACTGAGTGAGTGAGTGTCTGAGTGACTGAGTGGCTGAGTGACTGACTGAGTGAGTGAGTGAGTGTCTGAGTGACTGACTGACTGACTGAGTGAGTGAGTGAGTGAGTGTCTGAGTGAGTGAGTGAGTGAGTGTCTGAGTGAGTGAGTGAGTGAGTGTCTGAGTGACTGACTTACTGACTGAATGAGTGAGTGTCTGAGTGAGTGAGTGAGTGACTGAGTGACTTACCGACTGAGTGAGTGAGTGTCTGAGTGAGTGAGTGACTGAGTGAATGAGTGAATGACTGACTGAGTGACTGATTGAGTGAGTGAGTGAGTGAGTGACTGAGTGAGTGACTGAGTGTCTGAGTGAGTGAGTGAGTGACTGAGTTAATGAGTGTCTGAGTGTCTGAGTGACTGAGTGAGTGAGTGACTGAGTGTCTGAGTGAGTGAGTGAGTGAGTGACTGAGTTAATGAGTGTCTGAGTGTCTGAGTGACTGAGTGAGTGAGTGACTGAATGAGTGAGTGACTGAGTGTCTGAGTGAGTGAGTGACTGACTGAGTGTCTGCGTGAGTGAGTGAGTGAGTGACTGAGTGAGTGACTGAGTGTCTGAGTGAGTGAGTGAGTGACTGAGTTAATGAGTGTCTGAGTGTCTGAGTGACTGAGTGAGTGAGTGACTGAGTGTCTGAGTGAGTGAGTGAGTGAGTGACTGAGTTAATGAGTGTCTGAGTGTCTGAGTGACTGAGTGAGTGAGTGACTGAATGAGTGAGTGAGTGACTGAGTGTCTGAGTGAGTGAACGAGTGAGTGAGTGACTGACTGAGTGAGTGACTGAGTGAATGAGTGACTGACTGACTGAGTGACTGATTCAGTGAGTGAGTGACTGAGTGAGTGACTGACTGAGTGTCTGAGTGACTGACTGACTGAGTGTCTGAGTGAGTGAGTGAGTGAGTGAGTGACTGGCTGAGTGAGTGTCTGACTGACTGACTGAGTGTCTGAGTGATTGAGTGTGTGAGTGAGTGAGTGAGTGAGTGAGTGAGTAAGTGAGTGACTGACTGAGTGACTGACTGACTGACTCATTGAGTGTCTGACTGAGTGTCTGAGTGAGTGAGTAATTGACTGACTGAGTGTCTGAGTGTCTCAGTGACTGACTGACTGTGTGAGTGCCTGACTGAGTCATTCCTTATGACTCCCTCCGTTTCGCCTCTTTCCTTTCCTCTTTCAAGGCCGATTTGAAGACTTTCCTCTTCGATCGTGCCTTTTGTTCCACCCAGAACTCTTTTACCTCCCCTTCGTGTTTCACCCCTTCCCAAACACTCCCCTCCCAGCTCGGGTCACACGCCTCTTGTTTAGCGCCTTGGGACGTCCTCCCGACGTGAAAGGCGCTATATAAATGTAAATTGTTGTTGTTGTTGAGTGACTGAGTGTCTGAGTGTCTGAGTGAGTGATTGACTGAGTGAGTGGCTGAGTGTTTGAGTGAGTGACTGAGTGAATGTCTGAGTGAGTGAGTGAGTGACTGAGTGAGTGACTCACTGAGTGAGTGTCTGAGTGAGTGACTGAGTGAGTGTCTGAGTGAGTGACTGACTGAGTGAGTGAGTGACTGAATGAGTGACTGACTGAGTGTCTGAGTGACTGACTGAGTGAGTGAGTGTCTGAGTGACTGAGTGACTGAGTGTCAGAGTGACTGAGTGAGTGTCTGAGTGTCTGAGTGAGTGAGTGAGTGTCTGAGTGAGTGAGTGAGTGAGTGAGTGAGTGAGTGAGTGAGTGAGTGAGTGAGTGAGTGAGTGAGTGTCTGAGTGACTGACTGATTGAGTGTCTGAGTGACTGAGTGAGTGAGTGACTGAGTGTCGGAGTGACTGAGTGAGTGAGTGAGTGACAATGTCTGAGTGACTGAGTGAGTGAGTGTCTGAGTGAGTGAGTGTGTGAGTGAGTGAGTGAGTGAGTGAGTGACTGACTGAGTGTCTGAGTGACTGACTGAGTGAGTGAGTGAGTGTCTGAGTGACTGTCTGACTGAGTGAGTGACTGAGTGAGTGAGTGAGTGACTGACGGAGTGTCTGAATGAGTGAGTGAGTGACTGAGTGTCTGAGTGAGTGAGTGAGTGAGTGAGTGAGTGAGTGAGTGAGTGAGTGAGTGAGTGAGTGAGTGAGTGAGTGAGTGAGTGAGTGAGTGAGTGAGTGAGTGAGTGAGTGAGTGACTGACTGACTGACTGACTGACTGACTGAGTGTCTGAGTGAGTGACTGAGTGACTGACTGACTGAGTGTCTGAGTGTCTGAGTGACTGAGTGGCTGAGTGACTGACTGAGTGAGTGAGTGAGTGTCTGAGTGACTGACTGACTGACTGATTGACTGAGTGAGTGAGTGAGTGTCTGAGTGAGTGAGTGAGTGAGTGAGTGTCTGAGTGAGTGAGTGAGTGTCTGAGTGACTGACTTACTGACTGAATGAGTGAGTGTCTGAGTGAGTGAGTGACTGAGTGACTTACCGACTGAGTGAGTGAGTGTCTGAGTGAGTGAGTGACTGAGTGAATGAGTGACTGACTGACTGAGTGACTGATTGAGTGAGTGAGTGAGTGAGTGACTGAGTGAGTGACTGTCTGAGTGTCTGAGTGACTGAGTGTCTGAGTGAGTGAGTGTCTGCGTGAGTGAGTGAGTGAGTGAGTGACTGAGTGAGTGACTGAGTGTCTGAGTGAGTGAGTGAGTGACTGAGTTAATGAGTGTCTGAGTGACTGAGTGAGTGAGTGACTGAGTGGCTGAGTCAGTGAGTGAGTGAGTGACTGAGTTAATGAGTGTCTGAGTGTCTGAGTGACTGAGTGAGTGAGTGACTGAGTGTCTGAGTGACTGAATGAGTGAGTGAGTGTCTGAGTGACTGAGTGAGTGAGTGAGTGAGTGAGTGAGTGAGTGTCTGAGTGGCTGAGTCAGTGAGTGAGTGAGTGACTGAGTTAATGAGTGTCTGAGTGTCTGAGTGACTGAGTGAGTGAGTGACTGAGTGTCTGAGTGACTGAATGAGTGAGTGAGTGTCTGAGTGACTGAGTGAGTGAGTGAGTGAGTGTCTGAGTGTCTGAGTGAGTGAGTGTCTGAGTGAGTGAGTGAGTGAGTGTCTGAGTGAGTGAGTGTGTGAGTGAGTGACTGACTGAGTGTCTGAGTGACTGACTGAGTGAGTGAGTGTCTGAGTGACTGTCTGACTGAGTGAGTGACTGAGTGAGTGAGTGAGTGAGTGACTGACGGAGTGTCTGAATGAGTGAGTGAGTGACTAAGTGACTGAGTGTCTGAGTGAGTGACTGAGTGAGTGAGTGAGTGAGTGACTGACGGAGTGAGTGAGTGAGTGACTGACTGACTGAGTGTCTGAGTGAGTGAGTGAGTGAGTGAGTGAGTGAGTGAGTGAGTGAGTGAGTGAGTGAGTGAGTGAGTGAGTGAGTGAGTGACTGACTGACTGACTGAATGACTGACTGACTGACTGAGTGTCTGAGTGACTGAGTGAGTGACTGAGTGAGTGAGTGACTGAGTGAGTGTCTGAGTGACTGAGTGTCTGAGTGACTGACTGAGTGAGTTTCTGAGTGAGTGAGTGAGTGATTGAGTGACTGAGTGAGTGAGTGACTGAGTGAGTGTCTGAGTGAGTGAGTGAGTGAGTGAGTGAGTGAGTGTCTGAGTGAGTGAGTGTCTGACTGACTGAGTGAGTGACTGACTGACTGACTGAGTGAGTGTCTGACTGAGTGACTGAGTGTCTGAGTGAGTGAGTGAGTGACTGACTGAGTGAATGAGTGAGTGACTGAGTGAGTGACTGAGTGTCTGAGTGACTTAGTGAGTGCGTAACTGACTGAGTGTCTGAGTGAGTGACTGAGCTAATGAGTGTCTGAGTGACTGAGTGAGTGAGTGACTGAGTGTCTGAGTGAGTGAGTGACTTAGTGTCTGAGTGACTGAATGAGTGAGTGAGTGACTGAGTGTCTGAGTGAGTGAACGAGTGAGTGAGTGACTGACTGAGTGAGTGACTGAGTGTCTGACTGAGTGAGTGAGTGAGTGAGTGACTGAGTGAATGAGTGACTGACTGACTGAGTGACTGATTGAGTGAGTGAGTGAGTGAGTGTCTGACTGACTGAGTGTCTGAGTGATTGAGTGTGTGAGTGAGTGAGTGGGTGACTGACTGAGTGAGTGACTGACTGACTGACTGAGTGAGTGAGTGTCTGACTGAGTGACTGAGTGTCTGAGTGAGTGAGTGAGTGACTGACTGAGTGAATGAGTGAGTGACTGAGTGAGTGAGTGACTGAGTGTCTGAGTGAGTGAACGAGTGAGTGAGTGACTGACTGAGTGAGTGACTGAGTGTCTGAGTGAGTGAGTGACTGAGTGAATGAGTGACTGACTGACTGAGTGACTGATTGAGTGAGTGTGTGACTGAGTGAGTGACTGACTGAGTGTCTGAGTGACCGACTGACTGAGTGTCTGAGTGAGTGAGTGAGTGAGTGACTGACTGAGTGAGTGTCTGACTGACTGGACTGAGTGTCTGAGTGATTGAGTGTGTGAGTGAGTGAGTGAGTGAGTGAGTGACTGAGTGAGTGAGTGACTGACTGACTGAGTGAGTGTCTGACTGAGTGACTGAGTGTCTGAGTGAGTGAGTGAGTGAGTGACTGACTCAGTGAATGAGTGAGTGACTGAGTGAGTGGACTGAGTGACTTAGTGAGTGCGTGACTGACTGAGTGTCTGAGTGAGTGACTGAGCTAATGAGTGTCTGAGTGTCTGAGTGAGTGAAACGAGTGAGTGAGTGACTGACTGAGTGAGTGACTGAGTGTCTGAGTGAGTGAGTGACTGAGTGAATGAGTGACTGACTGACTGAGTGACTGATTGAGTGAGTGAGTGAGTGAGTGAGTGACTGACTGAGTGAGTGTCTGACTGACTGACTGAGTGTCTGAGTGATTGAGTGTGTGAGTGACTGAGTGAGTGACTGACTGAGTGTCTGAGTGACTGACTGACTGAGTGTCTGAGTGAGTGAGTGAGTGAGTGAGTGAGTGAGTGACTGACTGAGTGAGTGTCTGACTGACTGACTGAGTGTCTGAGTGATTGAGTGTGTGAGTGAGTGAGTGAGTGAGTGACTGACTGACTGAGTGACTGACTGACTGAGTGAGTGAGTGTCTGACTGAGTGACTGAGTGTCTGAGTGAGTGAGTGAATGAGTGAGTGACTGAGTGAGTGACTCAGTGTCTGAGTGACTTAGTGAGTGCGTGACTGACTGAGTGGTCTGAGTGAGTGACTGAGCTAATGAGTGTCTGAGTGACTGAGTGAGTGAGTGACGGAGTGTCTGAGTGAGTGAGTGACTGAGTGTCTGAGTGACTGATGAGTGAGTGAGTGACTGAGTGTCTGAGTGAGTGAACCGAATGAGTGAGTGACTGACTGAGTGAGTGACTGAAGTGTCCTGAGTGAGTGAGTGACTGAGTGAATGAGTGACTGACTGACTGAGTGACTGATTGAGTGAGTGAGTGAGTGAGTGAGTGACTGACTGAGTGAGTGTCTGACTGACTGACTGACTGAGTGTCTGAGTGATTGAGTGTGTGAGTGAGTGAGTGAGTGACTGACTGAGTGAGTGTCTGACTGAGTGACTGAGTGTCTGAGTGAGTGAGTGAGTGACTGACTGAGTGAATGAGTGAGTGACTGAGTGAGTGACTGAGTGTCTGAGTGACTTAGTGAGTGTGTGACTGACTGAGTGTCTGAGTGAGTGACTGAGCTAATGAGTGTCTGAGTGTCTGAGTGAGTGAGTGACTGAGTGTCTGAGTGAGTGAGTGAGTGACTGAGTGTCTTAGTGACTGAATGAGTGAGTGAGTGACTGAGTGTCTGAGTGAGTGAACGAGTGAGTGAGTGACTGACTGAGTGAGTGACTGAGTGTCTGAGTGAGTGAGTGAGTGAGTGACTGAGTGTCTGAGTGAGTGAGTGACTGAGTGTCTGAATGAGTGAGTGACTGAGTGTCTGAGTGATGTGAACGAGTGAGTGAGTGAGTGAGCCACAAACCTGGCCCACAATGGCAGTCAGTGAAGTCCAGTCAGTGTGAGTCAGACCGGAAGTGGCCTGGGTTGTGTTTGGGGTTAGTTCTCGGCGATTCCGTCACAGACTCAACCCCAGTGACTCCCTCCCTCCTCCCTCCCTCAGTCAGTCAGTCCCTCCCTCCCTCAGTCAGTCCCTCCCTCCCTCCCTCCCTCCCTCAGTCAGTCAGTCCCTCCCTCCCTCAGTCAGTCCCTCCCTCCCTCCCTCCCTCCTCAGTCAGTCAGTCCCTCCCTCCCTCCCTCCCTCCCTCAGTCAGTCCCTCCCTCCCTCCCTCCCTCCCTCCCTCCCTCAGTCAGTCCCTCCCTCAGTCAGTCATTCCCTCCCTCCCTCCCTCGCTCCCTCATTCAGCCATTCCCTCCCTCCCTCCCTCCCTCCCTCCCTCCCTCCCTCCCTCCCTCAGTCAGTCAGTCAGTCAGTCAGTCCCTCCCTCCCTCAGTCAGTCCCACCCTCCCTCCCTCCCTCCCTCAGTCAGTCCCCCCCTCCCCTCCCTCAGTCCCCTCCCTCCCTCAGTCAGTCCCTCCCCTCCCTCCCTCAGTCCCTCCCTCCCTCCCTCAGTCAGTCCCTCCTCCCCTCAGTCCCTCCCTCCCCTCCCTCAGTCCCTCCCTCCTTCCCTCCCTCAGTCCCTCCCTCCCTCCTCCCTCAGTCAGTCCCTCCCTCCCTCACTCAGTCAGTCCCTCCCTCCCTCAGTCAGTCCCTCCCTCCCTACCTCAGTCAGTCAGTCCCTCCCTCAGTCAGTCCTTCCTCCCTCCCTCAGGCAGCTCCACCCCTCCCTCCCTCCCTCCCTCCCTCCCTCCCTCCCTCCCTCCCTCCCTCCCTCCCTCCCTCCCTCCCTCAGTCCCTCCCTCCCTCCCCTCCCTCAGTCAGTCCCTCCTTCCCCCTCCCTCCCTCCCTCCCTCCCTCAGTCACTCCCTCCCTCCCTCAGTAAGTCCCTCCCTCAGTCAGGTCAGTCCTTCCCTCCCTCAGTCCCTCCCTCCGTCAGTCCCCTCCCTCCCTCCCTCAGTCAGTCAGTCAGTCCCTCCCCCCTCAGGCCCTCCCTCCCTCCCTCCCTCCCTCAGTCAGTCAGTCAGTCCCTCCCCCCAGGCCCTCCCTCCCCCCTCAGTCCCTCACTCACGGCCCAGATGAGGCGGAGGTCTCGGGCGCTGTTGTGCTTTGCCCTGCTCTGGGTGCTGGGCATTGCCTATTATATCTACTCGGGCGGCGGCGGCGGCGGCAGGAGCCAGGTACAGGCCTCTCCACCAAACACAGCCCTCCCGGCCTCACACACAACCCGGAGCCTGAGCGCTAGCCCCGGGCTGCCGGCTACCACTGACACCGGGGGGGGGGGGGGACAGACACTGGGGGGGGGGGGGGCACAGACACTAGGGGGGGGGGGGCACAGACCACTAGGGGGGGGGGGCCAGACACTAGGGGA
>JAYJKW010000472.1:0-5000 GCA_035084275.1 Hydrolagus colliei
TCTCAGAATGTCTTCCTGGGCTCGAAGCCTCTGTCCGGCTCCCCTCACAGAGAGAGAGAGAGACAGACAGAGAGACAGACAGACAGACACAGAGAGAGAGACAGACAGACAGACAGAGGGAGACAGAGAAACAAACAGACAGAGAGAGAGACACACCTCAGACAGTGCACACCCACTTTGGCACGAGTGTTAATGTACAGAGAGACTTCCCTCCGTACCCAGCGATCGTGTCAGCGTTCACTATTTACACGAGGGACCGTCAGCAAAAGTGATGCACTCCCTCCCTCACTCGCAAACACACTTACACTCCCTCCCTCACTCGCTCACTCACACACTCACACTCCCTCCCTCACTCGCTCGCTGACACACACACGCTCAATCACACGCTCGCTCACTCACTCGCACACGCTCACTCACTCACTCACTCACTCACACTCACTCGCCCATTCACTCACTCACTCGCTCATTCACTCACTCACTCGCTCATTCACTCCCTCACTCATTCACTCACTCACACTCGCTCGCTCACACCCTCACATGCGCTGTGTGTGAAGGTCACACTGTATACATTGTTCTCTCCGTGGCCCCGGAGTTACCGTTGGTGTAAGTTTAAAACAGTTTAAATACGACGGGAAGATTCACACAGTACAGACAAGAGGAGAGGAGGAGAGGAGAGCCCACTGCTGGTGATCACAGGCATAACAGTCTGTCAGTGCCGCCATTCCTGGCACTTGGTGTGGTGTCTGTGTGTGTGTCTGTGTGTGTGTGTGGATGTGTGTGTGGGATGTGTCTATGTGTTGTCTGTCTGTGTGTGTGTGTGTGTGTGTGTGTGTGTGTGTCTGCTATGTGTGTGTGTCTGTGTGGTATGTGTGTGGTATGTGTTTATATGTGTTGTCTGTCTGTGTGTGTGTGTGTGTGTATGATGTCTGGTGGTGTGATGTGTGGTGCGTCTATGTGTGGTATCTGTGTGTGTGGTGTCTGTGTGTCTATGCGTCTGTGTGAGTGTGTGTGGTGTCTGTGTGTCTATGTGTCTGTATGTGTGTGTGTTTGTGTGTGGTGTGTCTATGTGTCTGTATGAGTGTGTGTGTGTGTGTGTGTTTGTGTGTGGTGTGTCTATGTGTCTGTATGAGTGTGTGTGTCTGTGTCTGTGTGAGTGTGTGTGTGTCTGTGTGTGTGACTGGCCTCCCCCCCTCCTCTCGTGGCTGTGACTGTGGTCGGCCCGTACGAGGCTAACGATGGCCTGTGTCTGCGTTCACACCGCGGGCAGCCGTGGTCACCGGCCCGGCAAAGCTTGTGGAAAACGGCTTTACAATCCCGGCACCTAGGGGGGTGGGGGGTGGGGGGGGCAGAGAGGGTCTCAATCAGCGGCTGGGGGGGTGGGGGGGAGACACGGGGACACACACAGGGAGGGGGTGGAGGGGGCCACAGTGTCAGCACAGAGCAGCCTCACACACACGTCACGCAAAACATGTGTCACACACACACACACTGCAAAGAGACACACACAGACGCAAAGAGACACACACAGACGCAAAGACAACCACACACACACAAGACACACAGATACCACACACACTACACATGGACACACACAGACACACTCACACACACATTACACTGAGACACACAAACACACTACACACACACACCACACATAGAGACACCGCACACTACACAGACACACATACACGACACACACTCAGACACACATACAAACACACTCACACACACGCACACATTAAACACACACTCACACACACACACACACACATTAAACACACACTGACACACACACACACATTAAACACACACTCACACACACACACTAAACACAGAGTGCGGGTCCTTTACCTTGTGGTTGACTCGAACTCGAATGGGAAGATGATATCATCGCGATTACAGAGCAGACAGATGAAGCCTCGCTGTGTGCACAGGTCACACATGTACACGTGATTGGTGCAAACTGGATGGCGTGTTGCAGGAAGCCTCAAACACGCACATGCTATCTGTGGGACACGGAACACAGTCACGGGTGGCCACAGTCCTCTCCCCCCCCCCCACCCACCCACACACACAATCACACACGACACTCATACACACATACGCACACCCACACACAAACTTGGGGGTGGGTGGGGGGGGGGATTGACTGTGTCCTAGCCGGGGGGGGGGGGTGGGAGGGTCCTGTGGCCCTGACACTCACCAGCTGGAGGTCGGACACACTGTACAGGTGAGGAGACTCGAGGAGGTAACTCTTCCCGTCTATTCTGAAACGGGAAACGGGACGTTGTGAGTTAACTAGCGGAGACGGGGAGCGAGTGAATACACAAGCCTCTGACAGAGGAAGGGAGAGAGAGAGAGAGAGAGAGAGAGAGAGAAAAAGAGAGAGAAAAAGAAAGAAAAAGGAAGGAAGGAAGGAAAGAAAGAAGGAAGGAAGGAAGGAAGGAAGGAAGGAAGGAAGGAAGGAAGGAAGGAAGGAAGGAAGGAAGGAAGGAAGGAAGGAAGGAAGGAAGGAAGGAAGGAAGGAAGGAAGGAAGAGAGCGATGAAGAGACAGAGAGAGACAACAACTTTGATTTATATAGCGCCCTCAATGCCAGACAGCGTCTCAGAGCGCTTACAGACAGACAGAGAGACAGAGACAGACAGACAGACACACACACAGACAGATAGACAGAGAGACAGACAGAGAGAGACAGATAGAGAGCCAGACAGAGAGAGACAGAGAGACAGACACACACACACAGAGAGACAGACAGAGAGAGAGACAGAGAGACAGACACACAGAGATTCAGAGAGAGAGAGACAGAGAGACAGACAGACAGAGAGATGGACAGACAGACACAGACAGAGACAAAGAGACAGACCGACGGACAGACAGACAGACAGACAGACAGACGGACAGACAGACAGACAGACAGACGGACAGACAGACAGACAGACAGACAGACAGACGGACAGACAGACAGACAGACACAGAGGGAGAGAGAGAGAGAGAGAGAGGGGCCTAACTTTCTGTGCAGCTCCCGCAGTGCCCCCCCACGACAGGTCAGCAGATATTCCTGGAGGAGTTTGAGTCTCTGTCGGCTGCGCAGGGACTGAGCCATCTGCTCCACGTGCTGGTACAGGCTCGCGTTCAGCCTCCGCACGTCCAGGAACGGCTCCGATCCAACCTGCCGCAGGAACCTGGCCGCTGAGGTACACACCTGCCCACACACAGAGAGACAGGTCTCACTCACTCACACTGACACTGACACTCACACACAGAGACAGACACACACACAGAGACAGACACACACACACAGAGACAGACACACACACACACACACAGACACACACAAGCAGGAACCTGGCCGCTGAGGTACAACACCTGCCCACACACAGAGAGACAGGTCTCACTCACTGACACTGACACACACACACAGAGACAGACACACACACAGAGACAGACACACACACACAGAGACAGACACACACACACACACAGACACACACACGCAGGAACCTGGCCGCTGAGGTACACACCTGCCCACACACAGAGAGACAGGTCTCACTCACACTGACACTGACACTCACACACAGAGACAGACACACACACACACACACACAGAGACAGACACACACACACAGAGAGACAGGTCTCACTCACACTGACACTGACACTCACACACAGAGACAGACACACACACACACACACAGAGACAGACACACACACACAGAGAGACAGGTCTCACTCACACTGACACTGACACTCACACACAGAGACACACACACACAGACACACACACACACAGACACACACACACGCAGGAACCTGGCCGTTGAGGTACACACCTGCCCACACACAGAGAGACAGGTCTCACTCACACTGACACTCACAGACACACACACACACACAGAGACACACACACACACAGAGACAGGACTCACTCACTGACACTGACACTCACACACAGAGACACACACACAGAGAGACAGGACTCACTCACTGACACTGACACTCACACACAGAGACAGACACACACACACACAGAGACAGGTCTCACTCACTGACACTGACACTCACACACAGAGACACACACACATACACAGAGACAGGTCTCACTCACTGACACTGACACTCACACACAGAGACACACACACAGACACAGAGACACACACACAGACACACACACACACACAGAGACACACACACAGACACACACACACACACAGAGAGACACACACACACAGAGAGACAGGACTCACTCACTGACACTGACACTCACACACAGAGACAGACACACACACACAGAGAGACAGGACCTCACTCACTGACACTGACACTCACACACAGAGACAGACACACACACACACAGAGACAGGTCTCACTCACTGACACTGACACTCACACACAGAGACAGACACACACACACAGAGACAGACACACACACACAGAGACAGACACACAGACACACACACACACACAGAGACAGGTCTCACTCACTGACACTGACACTCACACACACAGACAGACACACACAGACACACACACACACACAGAGACACACACACACAGAGACACACACACAGACACACACACACACACAGAGACACACACACACAGAGACACACACACACACACAGAGACACACACACACAGAGACACACACACAGACACACACAGAGAGACAGGACTCACTCACACAGACACACACACGCAGGAACCTGGCCACCGAGGTACACACCTGCCCACACACAGAGAGACAGGACTCACTCACTGACACTGACACTGACACACAGAGACACACACACACAGAGAGACAGGACTCACACACTGACACTAACACTGACACACAGAGACAGACACACACACACAGAGACACACACACACAGAGAGACAGGACTCACACACTGACACTAACACTGACACACAGAGACAGACACACACACACAGAGACACACACACACAGAGAGACAGGACTCACTCACTGACACTGACACTCACACACAGAGACAGACA
>JAYJKW010000472.1:15000-49569 GCA_035084275.1 Hydrolagus colliei
GTCACTACACTGTACACACAGTCACTACACTGTACACACAGTCACTACACTGACACACAGTCACTACACTGTACACACAGTCACTACACTGTACACACCAGTCACTACACTGTACACACAGTCACTACACTGACACACAGTCACTACACTGTACACACAGTCACTACACTGTACACACAGTCACTACACTGACACACAGTCACTACACTGTACACACAGTCACTACACTGTACACACAGTCACTACACTGTACACACAGTCACTACACTGTACACACAGTCACTACACTGTACACACAGTCACTACACTGTACACACAGTCACTACACTGTACACACAGTCACTACACTGACACACAGTCACTACACTGTACACACAGTCACTACACTGTACACACAGTCACTACACTGACACACAGTCACTACACTGTACACACAGTCACTACACTGACACCCATGCCCTCGCCCCCCCCCCCCCCCCAGACCCGCCGGCTCTCACCCTGAGCTCCGCCGCCGCCGCCGCTACTGACCGAGTCTTCCAGCTTCCCACAATGCCCCGCGCGCCCTCACTCCTCCAGTATCCCGGCATCCCCTCCACTCCCCCACACACACACACCACACACCTGCGGCAACAGCGCCGCCCCCCGCGGCCCTGCGAGCTCACTGCAGATAACCCCGCCTCTCTCTCTCCCTCCTCTCTCTCTCTCTCTCTCACCCCACTGAGAGATGGAGGGAAACTTTGCCTCTGGTCAGAAAACCCAGAGCAATTCCCCCCCAAATCAGAATTTAAGGAAATGTGGGATTGCAATGAGGATTGCGCCCGGCGTGGGGGGTGGGGTGGCGCTGTATAAATCAAAGTTGTTGTTGTTGTTGTTGTTGTTGTTGTTGTTGTTGTTGTTATCTTCAGCGCGTCGTGATCGTGATTTATCATCGCTCCTCGCCTTCGATCCAGCTCCACCTTCTCACGTGTTGGAGGCAATCTCAAATCGCGCAAGTGAATTGGCTGTTTTGTGGGCGAAAAAATCTGCGTGGGGTTACAGCCAAGGGGGAATGAATAGAGGACCCGGTTACTGTACAGTATCGTAGCCGTCTCAGCGGCGTTTAAAAACCCCCCAAAAGAGAGAGCGAGAGAGAGAGAGGACAAGACAGAAACAAGTTTTAGAATAATCGTTTTATTTGGAAAGCGAGAGAAGGGAACAAACATCTACTTTGGTTGGGTTGACAACGGGAGTAAGGAGGAGAAGAGCGTTGGCTCAGAATAATTTCTCAGCACATCTACTCATCCCTTCTCCCTATTTAAAAAAAAAATAGCTTTCTGATTGTTTGTCTCAATAAGGCACTTGGTCAACAACAACAACAACTTGTGTTTATACAAAGCCCTAATTTTAAAGAAAAACCAGGACAAAAGTGACTGTAGTTTGGTCCTCAGCTTGTCACACTCCATTTTCTCAAGTTTCTGAATCTTCTTTTTCTGTTTAATACAGTATTTTGATACTTTTTGTACGACAGTATAAAATAGCTCAAGTAACAAAGTGTGTGTTTAACTTAAAGGTTTGAAAACAGACAGAAATAATAATCACAATAAATTATTAAGATATCAGGTCAGTTTAAATATTTACGGGGGTAGGTAGATAAATATTTGTTCAGAGGTGTGGGTTTCAAAGGGACTGTTGTGTAACGAGGCAGGAAACGGTGCACAGGTTCCACGGCTTGAATCTTCCTATGTTTAAATATTCCTAATTAAAACCGAGTTTATTTTTGTCATCAACGAACGATGGATTGGGTGCGTGTGGTTGTGTGTGGGGTGGGTGGGGGGGGGGGTGGAGAGGAAGGGGGTGGGGAAGGTGGGAGGGAAGGGGGAGGAAGAAGAAGAAGCAAGTGTCTGGTGTGTGTCTGTAAATCACACCAGTTTGAGGAGCCAGGTGACCTTTGCCAAGGTAACTAAGGCAGGCTTGCAGTTGCCACATCCCACCAAACGGGGGAGCCAGTGCCTCAGCCTGAAGGGCCACAGGCAACCTATGTGAGATAAGTTGATAGTTAGGAACAGGATGAAAGTCATTCAGACCCTCTGGAGCCTGTTCATTCCATGGAACAGACCACAGCCGTCCTGTACCTTATCTGCAATGGCAGGAGCCATTTCTGTGGCTTTTCTAACAACGAGTCCCTTTGTTGATTGATCCCTTTGAAATTGTTGATTAAAATATAAATAATTATTACATTATAAGTGCGATTGGGCTGTGTGTAAATAAATAGAGACTGTGGTACCCTGGGCTGGCTAATCCATGCCTCCGGTGTAGACTTGTTGTAAGATTCTTCGGGTTTCATCCAGCACCACCGCCCAGGAACATGTGCTGTAACCCTGCAGACAGACAGACAGACAAGTCAGACTGTGACAGCAGCGGCAACAACAACAACAACTTGCTGTGATCTAATGTCACTCAAACTCTTAATATTCAAAGCTTTGCTCATGCCCCCCCCCCCCCCACCCCCCCACCCCCCCCCATCCCCCCCCCCCACCCCGCCCCACCCCCCCACCCCCACCCCCGCTCCACTTCCTGCCCTCCTCACTGTGAGTGACACAGTGCACAGCCACGCGACCACCGAGAGTCAGGAGGACGAACTCGGGTCAGGTCCCTCACCTCCTCCAGCAGAAACCCACGCAGTTTCCGGAAGTAGTTCCGGATGCCATTTTTCCAGGTTCTCCCGGAGGGCGACAGACGCTTCCTCTGGAATTCCCGCAGTCCGTCCAGCTGCCTGTCCAGCAGGACGCGGAAACGGTCGGTCTGAACTCCGTCCCAGGCGGCGTTTGGGGTCCTGCGGTAAACACCTCTGATCCGACGCAACGCTTGGTGTGCAATCAGCTTCCTGTCCCCAGGCTGTGACACACACACACACAGACACACACACACACAACAAAGTTATTACATTTCTAGAGCGTCTTTCCGCGATGGGAGGACGTCCCAATGCGCTGAACAGTCAGGACGAGGACCTGAGCAAAGGAGAGGGACAGAGTTGGGGGTGGGGGGGGGGAGGGGGGGGAGAGAGTTGTGAGGGCAGTAGAAGGCACGGTCGAAAGAGGAGGATCTCGAGACTGGCCTTGAACAGACAATAATATAATAACAACAATGAAGATAATGTTCCCGGATTGTGTCTCTCACACACATAGACACACACGATAATATAATATTAAGCTTACAGGCAGTGAAACACAGCATACATATACTTCATATATGTGGGGCTGGGAGGTGGGATGGAGGTGAGCCAAGGTTTGGGGCTGGATATGAGCTGATTTGGGGAGAATGATTAGGTCATTGAGTGGCTGAGACTCTAGTCTAGACTAGAGGATTTCACTCACTTCCATCCCTCCATAAAGCCTGGTCACATCTAGTGAGGGAAGCTTCCCTCTGTGAGATCTGCAGGACACTGGAAACCTCGGAGCCTGGAAGACAGTTATTGCAAATGAAGTCATCAGGGAGATAGAGTCCCTTGTGTACTGAGAGAGAGAGAGAGAGAAACCCCCTTCCTAGAGTAAGAGAGAGAGACCCTTCCAGAATGAGAGAGAGACCCTTTCTAGAGTGAGAGAGAGACCCTTCCAGAATGAGAGAGAGACCCTTCCTAGAGTGAGAGAGAGACCCTTCCTAGAGTGAGAGAGAGACCCTTCCTAGAGTGAGAGAGAGGACCCTTCCTACAGAGAGTTAGAGACCAGGTGGCCTCTGTGGTTCGGAGGTAGGTGTGAGCTCACCATTTTGTACAGGGTGTCCAGAGTCAAGGTACGAAGGTGATGGTGTAACGGAGGGTCCTGGGACCCCCAGCCAAGGACCCCAGGAATCACCATCACAAGGCAGAGTCTCCACACGCCAGAGAGAGCCATTCCAATAGCTCAGCCACCGTGGCAATGGGTGAAATAATCCCTCTCACACTCAATAAATACAACACAGAGAGAGAGAGGGAGGGAGGGAGTGAGTGAATGAGAAAGATCATTAAAATTCCCCCTTTTGAGCACTCAGCAATTTCGTTTCAGTCTGCAAGTGTGTGTTGTGGGAGGGAAACTCTAGCTTCTGACACACTGGGTAGAACCCCACTCCCCAACCAATGGATGTGTGCTTGCCCTCACAGCAGCTGCAAGACAATCACAGAAGTGAAAGAGCGGATTCGTTTTCAGATTCCGTGGCCAGAGAGAAAAAAAATTATTGTATCATCATCATCATCAAATTAATTCAAGACAAGAAAATAAAACAAAAAGTCCCACCCGGAGGTTCGGTGCCTAAATATAAAACACAAGGTAAAGTTCATCTGCTCATAACTTCACCCACCCGAACGTCAAACCCCCCAACCAGCCCACCAGACTCACCCAAAATACCAACACAGAACCCACTGCTTCGGTGGATCGATACTCGCCAAAACTGCCCATGCGATAGGAAACCACACACTTGGCACTGACTGATTAATAAGTCTCATTAAAGCCACTGCAACAAGCTGTGGGTGTGAGTGACTCCTCTTGTCATAGCGAGAGAGGCTGGGGTCTTGCCTGTCTCTACACCTGTCAGGCTTTCCCTGTGTGTGTGTGTCACTCTGTGTGTGTGTGTCTGTGTGTCATTCTCTCTGTGTGTGTGTCACTCTCTCTGTGTGTCAGCGTCTTTGTGTGTGTGCCAGGCTCTGTGTGTGATTCAGGCTCCTGTGTATGTGTGTCAGGCTCTGTGTGTGTGTGTGTGTCAGGCTCTGTGTGTGTGTGTGTGTGCGGGTGTGTGTGTGCCAGGCTCTGTGTGTGTGTGTGTGTGCGGGTGTGTGTGCCAGGCTCTGTGTGTGTGTGTGCGCGCGCGCCAGGCTCTGTTTGTGTGTGTGTGTGTGTGTGTGTCAGGCTGTGTGTGTGTGTGACAGGCTCTCTGTGAGTGTGTGTGTGTGTGTGGCTCTGTGTGTCAGTCCTTCCATGCCCAGCGTAACGCCATGTTGACCATTGACTCCCTTGCTGGTGGCCGCCTGAAAGGCTTTGCAAACATCTCCCCAATTCTTGGAAGAGGCCTCCACAGCATCCAAGGCTTCACTACATAAACCTCATCCATCATCAGATCAGCCTGTCCTACATTGGTACATTGATATCAGAGCTTCATAGAATGTGTGCCAATCGGTACCTACTATTTGACTTGAAATGGACACTGGACAGTACTGTAGTCACCTGTTGGGTGCTTAGAAATGTATGTGCATGACTCCTGTAGCTCATTTGGTTAGAGCACTCGCTCGCTTTGCAAGCGTGAGACCTGTGTTCGAACCCAGGCAGACCAGGGCGAAACCCGAGGGAAAGTTTCCTTACTCCACACATGCCTAATAATAATCTGGCCCCAAAATACCCCACGATAATAAAAATTGGTCATTTCAATCTGTGAACTGTCTGTGTGTGTGTGTGGGATGGGGGGGGGGGGGAGAGGGGGGTGAGGTGGGGGGGGGGGGGAAGGGAAATGCTGCTGTGCGAAATTGGCTGCCGCGTTTCGCCCACAAATATCTACAGTCAATTCACTCTACGTTATATTCTGAGAAGGCGCTTTGGGACGTCGATAAGATGTGAAAAGCCACGATATCAAACGCCATGATTATTATTAATAACAATATCGTTGTACAGTGGAACCCTGGAATAATCCTTGCGTTTGACATAACAGCTTTTCATGTCTTCGAGACATCTCTAGACCTTTCACAGAGTATAAGCTAACAGACTTGTCAGTTTAGTGGGCGAAACGCAGCAGCCAATTGCCTCACAGTCCGTGGACGGAGCGAACAATTTTTGTTACCACATACACATATGTATAACCCTGTAATAAGCTGTATAATTCTTCCAAAGATCCTACAAAGCAGGCTGCAGTTCACGTTTTAGCCTCCAGTCAATGAAAATCAACCTGACCTCAATGTTACTCTGACTCAAGGCTTGAGTGCCATTTATCATTGACGTGTGACTCAAACACTACTGGCTCTATTTACAGACAGCATTCGGATCCACACTTTCACTTTGCACTTCGGTTGGCGTTCACTCTCACCTGTTGTGGCTTGCCTGGCAAGTTGAGGTGATCGGTTGGAGCTTGGGCAATCCATTGGTTCATCATGATATCGGCATTTGTTTTTCGCATCGTCTCAGAACAA
Organism: Hydrolagus colliei; assembly: GCA_035084275.1. Lineage (NCBI taxonomy): Eukaryota > Metazoa > Chordata > Chondrichthyes > Chimaeriformes > Chimaeridae > Hydrolagus > Hydrolagus colliei. The sequence continues at coordinate 21,125 of JAYJKW010000472.1, forward strand.
GCAGATTCCAGTCGGTGGGAGAATGGCCAAAGCCAACACGAATACACATGCCAATGGCTCCGGGAGTTAAAGGGAGACATTATGGCATTCCTCAGTGACTAGATTGGGTTATCCATTGAGTCAACTCAGCCACTGAGTCAGCAAAATGGACCGATTGACTGATAATTACTGTCAAGTGAGCTGAATTTACCTTCGCTCCCTCCGCTCCAAGACACAGATGGATCCACAGCTGGATGAGGGAATAACAACAACAACAACAACTTTGATGTATGTAGCGCCCTCCACACCAGACAGCGTCTCAGAGCCCTTCACAATAGCGGATCCTGGGACCGAGCCAGAGGCAGGGGGGAGAGAGAGTGGGAGGGGGGAGCCAGGGGCAGGGGGGAGAGAGAGGGGGGGAGGGGGGAGCCAGGGGCAAGGGGGAGAGAGGTGACCAAAGGTGCGGTTGAAGAGAAAGGTCTTCAGCTGTGACCTGAAACTGGGAAGAGAGAGGGCGAGACCGGGATAATGGGGGGGGGGGGCGAAGCTTGGATCTGAGGGAGGACTAGAGAGGCTGTCTCAGAGACCGCGCCTCCCTGATCAGGATCAGGCTCTTTGAGGAGGAGGAGGAAGGGTGAGAGGGGAAGAGGGGGAGGGAGCTTATCTAGTTTCGCGGAGTCCTGTAGGGTTGTGGTTGGAGCGCTCGTTTCACAAGCGTGAGGACCTCGGTTCGATTCCCGGTCGGGACAGGGCGGAACGATGGGCAAGTTTCCGTACTCCACACACACACACACACACACACACGCACATGCGCACACGCGCACACGCACACACACACACGCACACGCACACGCACACGCACACGCACACGCACGCACACACACACACACACACACACACACGCATGCACACTTGGTCACCATGTTTCGGCCACAAACACTACAGTGTATCCCGTGAAGCACTTTGAGATGTCTCTCGACTACGTGATAAGGCACTATATCAAACGCAAGAACCATTACTATTATTCTGAATACATCAGAATATACAAAGACGCTAAAATAAAGAACTTGAACTTGCAGTTCTATAGTGAAATGTCTGGACGGACTTGACGGAGAGTTGTAGTTAAGTCCTATTGACTGATTTTGCATTCAAACACAGCAGATAATTATCGAAAATTGTTGGTTAGAACGCAACTAGGAAACTCCATTCCCTTTTCCAACAGTCTCACAGAATCTTTACTCATCAAGACTTTAACATCTCATCTGTAGGAGAGAAAGGTACCTCCAATAATGTCACCTGAAGGCTCGAAACTCGTAACTTTCTGACCCAACGTTGAATGAAGATCCCATTGATTTGGCCAAGCAGACCCTGGGATGAAATGAGTCCTGACCAGACCGTTCAGCGCTTTGGGACGTCCTCCCGCCATAATAATGCAACGTTGTTGTTGTTGTTGCTGAGCTATGACTATTCTGCCGACAAAATCGGTTTTCCATTCTGCTTTGATAAAGCAACTTCGAGCCAAATACTGTACAACTGTACGGAGGGGGATAACAGTGAAAACTCACTGGATAACTATGCTTGCTCAGGTGAACAATTGCTGGGAACGGGGAAATTTCGGCCACAAAATACACAGTCAATTAATTCACTTGACAATATATTCCGTGAAGCCCTTTTTTTTGTTGACGTCTCAAAGACACGATAAGGGATTATATCAAAATGCAAGGATGATGATAATCATTATTATCTCTCACCATTTTCAGAGAAGGATTTAAAGGACTCTGAATCATAGGATCGGAAAAATAACCAATGATCAGATTGTACTTAGGCTGACAAGACTTTCGTAAGAGCAAGGGTGAGGTCTGGATGGAGTCTTAAATGCACAGGATAACGAATTGTGATTGTAGGATGACTGTTTGGTTGGGTCAGAGATGAGAAGGTTTTGGTTTCTGAACAATGCAGACACCTTTGGTGTCTAGCCTTGACACCGTTTGTTGCCCACAGCTTCACACTGAAGCCAAGTAACCACAGCCAACTCTCCTGGCACCTTCACCAATCGGCTTCTCATTATGGCTTCGGATTTTTCATTCCATTATAATACGCCCCGATTCTATCCCGTTCTTGTTAGTTGCAATTAATTACATCGATCAGACTGAAATAGTCCACTCTCTTCCCTCCCTCGTTTTTCTCTCAATATATAACCTGCCTGTGTGTTGAAAACTTATTATTTTATTCGCGTGTGTTAGTTATAAACTCAGGGGCAGTGCTGATGTATACAAACATAAATGAAACTCGTTATTAAATGTAAGTGAATGTGATGATGAATTCAAACAAGCGAACGTTGAACAAGGTTGAGGAATAATTATCTCCCCCCATCCCCCTGCCCTCTCCCACATTCCTCTGGTCTCGCCTGATCCCTTTGAAGGAATTTTTTTCTAGATGAAAATTCCCTTTCTAGACCCGGATATGAAACAAAAAAAATTCTCTCTCTCTCTTGCTTGCGGTAGGGAAGAACAATAAATACCTCAGGGTTGTTTTAATTTCAGGTTGGAGGGGAATAATAATAATAATATTAATAAAATAAGAATAATCCTGGCATTTGATATAAACGGCTTTTCACGTCTTCAAGACTGTATCTCAAAGCGCTTCACGGAATATACTATAAAGTGAATTAATTGTATATTTGTGAGCTAAATGCGGCAGCCAATTGCGCACAGCAGCGTTTCCCCCCCCCCCCACCCCCCCACCACAAACAGTCTTGGATTGAAATGACCAATTTGTAATTTTTTTGTGGGGGGAAGGATTATTGTTAGGGTGTATGTGTGGAGTAAGGAAACTCTCCCAAGGTTTTCCCTGGTTATACCCACTGTCCAGTCAATTGACTGCACATCTGAACACACAGCAAAAGATTTAATGCCAATTGGAAAACTTGACAGTAAAAAGGGTTGTCCCATTCCTTGTTGGCAAACAGAGACCCAGAGAGTGAGCCAAACACACACACTCACACTTCACTCCCTTGCACTGTGTCAACACTCCAGTCTAATTTGCTCCCTGTGTGTGTGTGTATGTGTGTGCTTGTATGCAAAAGCAGCAGAGAGAGTGTTGACGATGCCTGTGAGGTGTGTTTGGAGACTGTGTCTGTGTCTGTCCCTCATGGCTCCCAGCCTTGCCTGTAACCTACCTTTACACAACTTCTTGGGTCAAAAGAGCTTATACCTGTTACTCTGGATGGTGAGTTTCACAGGGAGATAAAAACAAGCTATTTTCCTGGCTCCCTAATCATTCTCTGGACGTTTGGTTTTTTTTTAAGGCCAACTACAAAATTGCAAAGGACGAAATCTGCAAACTTCAGGACGAAAATTATTCTGATATTATTCCAAACTTTGGAATTTGTTGGTCGAGGTTTTTTTGAATTGTGGAATCGAAAATGTGTTTTTTTTTGTTCAATTTTGATGGGAGGGTGGGGTGGTGGTGTGGGAGAGGGAGGGGGGGTGGAGGTGGGTGAGAAATATGAAATAAATCTTTTTTTTAAACGTTAGAATTAGTGAGGGAGAGAGAAAGCGAGAGGGAGGGGGGGTGGGAGGGAGAGAGGAGGAAGGAGAGAAAGAGAGATGGGTGGGGACAGAGAAAGAGAGAATCTTCTCAAGTTGTTTTTGGTAGAGGTTGAGAGACAAATATGTTTTTTGTGGTGTGTTTCAGAGAGACTCAATTCCCTTACACTGTGTGCGAGACTCGGGATCCACTGTCCACATGCAACTGGATCTGGTCAAGGTGACTGGAAGGCTTCAGGTGAGTCAAACACACCTTCAAACTCAGTTTGGGACATTGTACTCTCTTCAGAAAACTTGGGAAGAGAGTCTGGCAGGTGAGGGTGGAGGTGGTTTGGGAAGAGAGACCAGGAGGAAAGGAGACTTCGTTGGAAAGGCTAGGGTTAACTGGGGTGGAGTGGGTGGGAAGTTACTGACCTCCAGCCTGCGAGATAACCCGGAGACCAAGGGTTTGGGTGATGGGGAGGAGGGGGAGGATGGGGGGTGGGAGGGGAGGGTGGTTCAGGGATGTCGGGCTGGGTGTGAGCCCTAACGCTACACATTCCTGTGAGAGTTGAAGCTTTGTGGGGAGTGAGATGCCCAGATGTGAGAAAGTCGGGAGAAAGAAGATATATTTGGAAGAGTTGACACGATGGTCCCCAGAGAGACAAGGCTTTAGGGGACAGGGGAGTGGGGTGGGGGGGGGGGGGGGGGGGAGGTGTGGGAGGGGGGACTGAGCAAGTGAGACTGTTGTACAGTTGTGAGGGAAGGAGTGTAAAGGTGAGTAAAGCTTTTGAAGCTCAGTGTGAACAGCCAAAGAAGAACACGAAGCCGGCTTGATGTAAAATGGGTTTGACTCTGTGTGTGTGTGTGAGAGAGAGAGAGACACAGTTACACACTGTGATCTCGCTCATGCAGTGATGTCTGTCTTGTCTGTGTGTCTGTGTCCCCCACCCACAGTCTGGTGATCGGATGCAAGTTTGCCTTCAGACTCTCCGGCATCTCCACAAGCTCTACAGTCACAAGAAACTCACCTCGATTTGGGACCCGAATGAGATACTCGGATTCCGCCTGGTGTTGGACAGACAACGAGTGGAGATGGAGAGATGTGCCAGAGATCTCCCCACCCCCGCCATGGACAACCCCACATCCACCGTCCACCGTCACTTCAAGGAGCTGGGAAGGTTCCTCAGACACAAGGTGCCATGTTTTATATTTCTTGTTGTTTGGTGTGAATTTCTCTCTCTCTCTGTCTCTCTCTCTCTCTGTGTCTGTGTGTGAAGGGAATTATTGTGGAGATCCTGTAAGCTCAATTGGTTAGTTACTACAGCCACTCACTCGCCTGACAAGCGTGTGAGAGACCTGTGTTTCGAATCCAGGCAGGACAGGTTAGGGTGAAACCTTGGGCAAGTTTCCTTACTCCACGCACACCCACCCACACACACACCTAATAATAATCCGTCCCCTCCCCCCCAAAAAACAACCAAAATTATTTATTTGTGAGTTTATTGTGTTAATTAAGTCAGTATTATTTGCTGTCACCCTCTCCACCCCCCCCCCCCCCCCCCCACACACACAAATACAAACAAACAATAAAAATTAGTAATTTTCAACCCAAATGTGTTGTGTGTGTGTGGGTTGGGGGTTGGGGAGGGGGGTGGGGGGGACGCTGCTGTGCGCAATTGGCTGCCGCGTTTCGCCCACAAACATACACACGGTCGATTCACTTTACAGTATATTCTGCGAAGCTACTTTAAGACACAGTCGATAAGACGTGAAAAGCCGCGATATCAAACGCCAGGATTATTATTACTATTATTCTGTTATCGTTCTTGCCGTTTAACATTGGCTTTGTCACTAACTCAACACCGTCGCTCGCACGAAACTCAACCCTGGTTGTGTGTGTTTGTACAGGGATTTAGCGACTGCGCCTGGGAGGTCATCCGAGCGAAGACTTCATCTGATTTACAGCAGATCCTCACCCTGGCCACCAAAGAAGCGAAGAAGAGGAGAGTTTGATGGGCTCCTTTGGGCAAGTTCGAGGAGGAGAAAATCAAAGGGATGTGACAATGAAAACATTTATTTTGAGAAGCGTTCTGGTTTTGTTTATAAAGTCTTGGGTTGTTGTAAAGGGAGTGAGAAGAACGGTTCAGTTATTTTCCACGCGTTTAATGTTATCGATATTCTTATTTCGAGGTTTTACTGTGAAAACATGTCAGTGAATTTTTTCTATAAAAATAATGTTTGACTCTTTTGTACTTGAATTCTTTTGTACTTGAACTCCTTTCGCACGTGTCCCACCAACGCTTTAATCCTTCCATATCCAGTCACGAAAGGCTCTCTACCCAAATAGGAAGGTCTTGACAGATAGGTCTTTGGTGTTGGGCCAAGGTGGGAGCTGTGTCTTGTTGGGAGGTTTTCAGCACAAGTCCAGCGGCTTGTACCAGAGCTAATCCACACTGAGCCTGGCTGGCGAGGCGGGTTTTTGTAGTAAAACAGCATGTTTACATGTCAAAAGTGAAATTCGGCAGCTCCTGAGGGCAGATGGAATCCAAAACCCGGGAATTCCTGGAGAGAAAACACAAAGTTGTTGGGGAGTTCAGGGGCAGAGGCTCCACAGCGCCCCCCGCAGGCCGCTCGCCCTGTGACACTCACTCACTTTCGGATCCAATTCAGAAATTGAAAGTCGCAAAACGTGACCGACTCCGGGACTTGGCTTTGTGGGCGAGGACTCCAGGTTTGGGGGGGTGGGGGAGGGCGGAGTGGGGGAGGGAAGGGGGGCCAGGCGGGGGCTGCCAAGTTACAGTAGAGGCTTCTAGACCCAGCCAAGTGTCAACATTAACCACGAGTGGAATCCCACTGTGATTTACACTAACTCTCACTCCGTGATGGGACATTTCACATCCTCCAAACCTTCCACTGACAATCAGTGAAGACAACGAGCGGAGGGCTTCAGAAACCAAATAAAGTCAAAGTCAGGCGGTGAATAAGATATAAAATACAAATAGTTTATTGAAAAATATTCTCAGATTTCAGTTGAAAATACCAACATTTTGATGACAAATAACACAACAGCGAAACACACTGTTTATCAAGTACAACTGTAACATGGTGAAGTTAGAAAATACCTGATGTTTCAATAAATTATGACTTGACAAGTAAAAGTAGGTGTGTAGTTACTAGTGGAAAATAGTTCTCTGGTCGTAACAAACCCTGTATTACATATAGCGCCTCATCCCATTGTTCGAGTGTCTCAACGCGCTTCAGAGAGTCTATTGTAAAGTGAATCTAATTTAAATTTTTGGGAGAAAAACTGCAGGCAAACGTCCACAGAGAGTGTCTGACAAACAGTCAGCTCAGTAATACCGATGAATGACCAAATATGAATAAGTTATTAACAAAAATAAATAACAATAAATTAATTTACGCAATAAATTCACAAATAAATATAGAAATTTAAACAACATTTGTCAAAGTCCCGAAGAGTGAATTACAGTAAACACAGTGATGGCATCTCAGCATCACAAAGTATATCCTCCATTGAATATTTTTTTCACAATAACAATAATAACAATAAATTAATTGTTTTAAATATGAAAATAATTTAAAATAAATTAACAATAATCTTCGGAGAGTATCTTCAGTAACCTTTAATCATTTTTGCTGTTAAGATGAGGATTTCCTGTAAGTTCTCTCGGGTCTCTGTCCGGATCACTTCCCAAGCACAGGCGCTGTATCTCTATAACAGACAGACAGGCAGATGTGGGGATGGGGGTCAGTCACAGTTGCAATGAAATGGAATTAAAAAGTCACATTTGTTATGTAAAAAAAAAGACACAATTGAAAATATTGTTGTACCTTCTGTTTGAGGAAGTTTCTCAGATTCCGGAAGTAGGTTTGGATGTTGGAGTAGGCGATCCGCATGGAGTCAGATCCCGGTTCCTGGACACATACATTCAGCTCTTCCCGCAGACGTGCCACCACTTCCCGGAAGCGATTCACCTGCGTCACGTCCCAGGTGACGGAGGTCATGTCCTTGCGGTAGATCTTGCTGAGGTATCGGAATGTCTTGTGCAGTAGCACAATCCTGTCGTCGTTCTGTGGAAACACAATCACACAAACACAGTCACACACACGTCCTGATTAATGTCCTCAAAATGCTCTCCTCCGTTCCACCATCGGTGGCTGCGTTTCCAGCCGCTCCAGCCTGAAACTCTGGAAATCTCTTCCTCAATCCCTCCGCGTTCCCTACCCTTCCCCATCTTCAGCTTCCTCCCAGACACATTCCTCGTCGGTGGAGTTTATTCGCCCTGACTTGCAAATGCCTAATAATAATCCCTCCAAAAACACCCCAATAATAAAATTGGTCATTTCAATTCACGAATGTTTGTTGGGACAATGCCGTGCGCAATTGGCCACTGTGTTTCACCCACCAAACATACGCTCGATTCACTTGTAGGACTCCACATTCCTGATAATAATCCTTCCAAAAAATCCTATAATAAATTGGTCATTTCAATCAATGACTGTTTGTGTGGGGGACGCTGCTGTGCGCAATTGGCTGCCGCGTTTCGCCCAATATAGTCAATTCACTTTAGTCTATTCTGTGAAGCGCTTTGAGACACAGTCCACAAGACATGAAATGCGCTACAGCAAAGCCAAGAATTATTATTATTATTATTAATAGTCACTCACCTGCAAAGGCAGCAACAAGAGGCGCAGGTTCGGGGAGGGGGTCGTCAGATCCGCTCTCACTGTCGCACAGTGTCTGGGTACAGAACCTCCCTGTAATAACAAACATCACCATCAGTCAGTCAGTCAGTGGGAAACTTCTCCATCCAGCCCAGGACAAACATGGCCACACACACAGCCTGAGAGAGACACGGAGAGTGAGACAGAGACACACAGACAGAGGGTCAGAGAGACAGAGACACACAGACAGAGAGACAGAGAGAGAGATAGAGAGAAAGACACACACAGACAGAGAGGCAGAGAGAGAAGGGGGCAGGTGTGAGGCAACTAACTTACCATCTCATCCAAGCTGTTGAGAGCCTCTTGGACTAGAACTTGCTGTAACCGCAGTTTGGATGGATGTAAGTCCATCTTGGAGCAGCTCTGAGCCAGGCAGCAGCACAGAGTCACTAACACACTGAGGCTGTAGAGGGAATGAGACGCCATTCTGCCAACCATCCTGAGTCAATCAAGCCAAGGTTTCCCCGAGTGTTGGGTGTTCGAGCCAAGTTGGGAGCTGTGTCTTGTTGGGAGGTTTTCAGCACAAGTCCAGCGGCTTCTACCAGAGCTAATCCACACTGAGCCTGGCTGGCGAGGCGGGTTTTTGTAGTAAAACTGCATGTTTACATGTCAAAAGTGAAATTCGGCAGCTCCTGAGGGCAGATGGAATCGAAAACCCGGGAATTCCTGGAGAGAAAACAGAAAGTTGTTGGGAAGTTCAGGGGCAGAGGCTCCACAGCGCCCCCCGCAGGCCGCTCGCCCTGTGACACTCACTCACTTTCGGATCCAATTCAGAAATTGAAAGTCGCAAAACTTGATCGACTCCCGGACTTGGCTTTGTGGGCGAGGACTCCGGGTTTGGGGGGGTGGGGGAGGGCGGAGTCGGGAGGGAAGGGGGGCCAGGCGGGGGCTGCCAAGTTACAGTAGAGGCTTTCTAGACCCAGCCAAGTGTCAACATTAACCACGAGTGGAATCCCACTGTGATTTACACCAACTCTCACTCTGTGGTGACATTAATATTGGGACATTTCACATCCTCCAAACGCTTCCAAACCCTCCACTGACAATCAGTGAAGACAATGAGCGGAGGGATTCAGAAAACCAGGAACATTTGATGTCAAATAAAGTCAAAGTGAATAAGATATAAAATACAAATAGTTTATTGAAAAATATTCTTAGATTTCAGTTGAAAATATCAACATTTTGATGACAAATAACACAAAAGCCAAACACTGTTTATCAAGTACAACTGTAACATGGTGAAGTTAGAAAATACCTGATGTTTCAATAAATTAGGGCTTGACAAGTAAAAAAGATGTGAATTTACTGGTGGAAAATAGTTCTCTGGGAAACTGAGTGACTTTGTTTCCAGGTGTCATTGAGAATAATCCCATCAGATAGCTGCTGGTGTAAAACCACTGAAACCGGGCTTTCACCTGTTCATTCCAACAAAGGATCAAAATAATAATCCCTGAATCATCGCGTTGTTCAGACGTCTCAAAACGCTTCACAGAATAAAAGAAGTACAGTAAAGGGGATTGAATTTTGGGGGGAGAGAAATTCTGTAGCCAATTGCCAGTGTCTGACAAACAGTCGTCTCAATAATACCGATGAATATGAATAAGTTAACAAAACTATATAATAAAAACTAAATTAACGAACCCAATAAACTCATGAATAAATATAGAAATTTCACCGCATTTCTCAAAGTCCCTGAGAATGAATTACGATAAACACAGTGATGGCATCATACAATCACATACTGTAATCCATTGTTTTTTTTTACAATGGTCATAATAACAATAAATTGATTTATTTCAAGATGAAAACAATTTAAAATAAATTTAGGAATTTCCATGTAAACAGTTATTGATTTTTTTTCTCAACCAAATAATCGTCAGAGAATCTTCATTCTCCTGTCATCATTTGCGCTGTTAAGATGAGGGTGTCCTGTACGTTGGCTCTGGTCTCTTTCCCGATCACTTCCCAACCACAGGCGTTTGGGATTGGTCATCCTGAGTCAATGAAGCCAAGATTTGTTGGGAGCTGAGTCTTGTTGGGATGTGTGAGGAGGAGGTTGCAGTACAAGTCCAGAGACCACTGTACAGCGCCCCCCGCAGTTCCGCTCGCCGTGTGACACTCACTCACTTTCGGAACCAATTCAGAAATTGAAAGTCGCAAAACTTTACCGACTCCGGGACTTGGCTTTGTGGGCGAGGACTCCGGGTTTGGGGGGGTGGGGGAGGGCGGAGTGGGGAGGGAAGGGGGGCCAGGCGGGGCTTCTAGACCCAGCCAAGTGTCAACATTAACCACGAGTGGAATCCCACTGTGATTTACACCAACTCTCACTCTGTGGTGACATTAATATTGGGACATTTCATATCCTCCAAACGCCTCCAAACCCTCCACTGACAATCAGTGAAGACACTGAGCGGAGGGATTCAGAAAACCAGGAACATTTGATGTCAAATAAAGTCAAAGTGAATAAGATATAAAATACAAATAGTTTATTGAAACATATTCTTAGGTTTCAGTTCAAAATATACATATTTTGATGACAAACAACACAAATCAGCAACAGCCAAACACTGTTTATCAAGTACAACTGAAACATGGTGAAGTTAGAAAATACCTGATGTTTCAATAAATTAAGGCTTGACAGGTAAAAAAAGGGTGAATTTACTGGAGGAAAATAGTTCTGTGGGAAACTGAGTGACTTTGTTTCCAGGTTTCATTGAGAATAATCCCATCAGATAGCTGCTGGTGTAAAGCCACTGAAACCGGGCTTTCACCTGTTCATTCCAACAAAACATCAAAATAATAATCCCTGAATCATCGCGTTGTTCAGACGTCTCAAAGCGCTTCACAGAATAAGAGAAGTACAGTAAAGTGATGGTATATTTTTGGGGGGAGAGAAATACTGCAGCCCACAGCCAGTGTCTGACAAACAGTCATCTCAATAGTACCGATGAATTACCAAATATGAATAAGTTAACACAAATAAATAATAATAATAAATTAACGAACGGAAAAAACTGACAAATAAATAGAGCAATTTCATCACATTTCTCAAAGTCGCAAGGAATAAATTACGGTAAACACAGTGGTGTCATCTTAGTATCACAAAGTATATCCTCCATCGAATATATTTTTTACAAACATCATAGTAAGAATAAATTAATTGATTTAAATATGAAAATAATTTAAAATAAATTAGGTAATTTCTTTATCGATAGAGATTGTTCTTTTTGCTCAAGCGAATAATCTTTGGAGAGTATCTTCAGTTTCCTTTAATCATTTTTGCTGTTAAGGAGATGATTCCCTGTAAGTTCTCTCGGGTCTCTGTCCGGATCACTTCCCAAGCACAGGCGCTGTATCTCTATAACAGACAGACAGATGTGGGGATGGGGGTCAGTCACAGTTGCAATGAAATGGAATTAAAAACTCACATTTGTTATGTAAAAAAAAGACACAATTGAAAATATTGTTGTACCTTCTCTTTGAGGAAGTGTTTCAGATTCCCATAGTAACTGTGGATGGTGGATTGGGTGTTCCGAAAGGAGTCAGATCCCGGTTCGTGGACACAAACTTTCAGCTCTTCCCACACACGTGCCACTACTTCCCGGAAGTGATTCACCTGCGTCACGTCCCAGGTGACGGAGGTCATGTCCTTGCGGTAGATCTTGCTGAGGTATCGGAATGTCTTGTGCAGTAGCACAATCCTGTCGTTGTTCTGTGGAAACACAAACACACAAACACAGTCACACACACGTCCTGATTAATGTCCTCAAAATGCTCTCCTCCATTCCACCATAGGTGGCTGCGTTTCCAGCCGCTCCAGCTTGAAACTCTGGAAATCTCTTTCTCAATCCCTCCGCGTTCCCTACCCTTCCCCATCTTCAGCTTCCTCCCAGACACATTCCTCGTCGGTGGAGTTTATTCGCCCTGACTTGCAAATGCCTAATAATAATCCCCCCAAGAATACCCCAATAATAAAATTGTTCATTTCGATTGACGAATGTTTGTTGGGACAATGCCGTGCGCAATTGGCCACTGTGTTTCACCCACCAAACAGACACTCGATTCACTTGTAGGACTCCACATTCCTGATAATAATCCTCTAAAAAAACCTATAATAAATTGGTCATTTCAATCAATGACTGTTTGTGTGGGTGGGGGACGCTGCTGTGCGCAATTGGCTGCCGCATTTCGCCCACAAATATACAGTGAATTCACTTTAGTCTATTCTGTGAGGCGCTTTGAGACACAGTCTAGAGGACATGAAATGCGCTACAGCAAAGCCAAGGATTATTATTATTAATAGTCACTCACCTGCAAAGGCAGCAACAAGAGGCGCAGGTTCGGGGAGGGGGTCGTCAGATCCGCTCTCACTGTCGCACAGTGTCGGGGTACAGAACCTCCCTGTAATAACACACATCACCATCAGTCAGTCAGTCAGTCAGTCAATGAGAACCTTCTCCATCCATCACCGAGCCCAGCCCAGGACAAACATGGCCACACACACAGCCTGAGAGAGACAGAGAGAGAGACATAGACACACAGAGAGAGAGAGAGAGAGAGACACACACAGACAGAGAGGCAGAGAGAGAAGGGCAGGTGTGAGGCAACTAACTTACCATCTCATCCAAGCTGTTGAGAGCCTCTTGGACTAGAACTTGCTGTAACCGCAGTTTGGATGGATGTAAGTCCATCTTGGAGCAGCTCTGAGCCAGGCAGCAGCACAGAGTCACTAACACACTGAGGCTGTAGAGGGAATGAGACGCCATTCTGCCAACCATCCTGAGTCAATCAAGCGAAGGTTTCCCCGAGTGTTGGGTGTTGGAGCAAAGTTGGGAGCTGTGTCTTGTTGGGAGGTTTTCAGCACAAGTCCAGCGGCTTCTACCAGAGCTAATCCACACTGAGCCTGGCTGGCGAGGCGGGTTTTTGTAGTAAAACAGCATGTTTACATGTCAAAAGTGAAATTCGGCAGCTCCTGAGGGCAGATGGAATCGAAAACCCGGGAATTCCTGGAGAGAAAACAGAAAGTTGTTGGGAAGTTCAGGGGCAGAGGCTCCACAGCGCCCCCCGCAGGCCGCTCGCCCTGTGACACTCACTCACTTTCGGATCCAATTCAGAAATTGAAAGTCGCAAAACTTGACCGACTCCCGGACTTGGCTTTGTGGGCGAGGACTCCGGGTTTGGGGGGGTGGGGGACGGCGGAGTGGGGGAGGGAAGGGGGGCCAGGCGGGGGCTGCCAAGTTACAGTAGAGGCTTCTAGACGCAGCCAAGTGTCAACATTAACTACGAGTGCAATCCCACTGTGATTTACACCAACTCTCACTCTGTGGTGACATTAATATAGGTACATTTCACATCCTCCAAACCCTCCACTGACAATCAGTGAAGACAATGAGCGGAGGTATTCAGAAAACCAGGAACATTTGATGTCCAATAAAGTCAAAGTGAATAAGATATAAAATACAAATAGTTTATTGAAAAATATTCTTAGGTTTCAGTTCAAAATATACATATTTTGATGACAAACAACACAAATCAGCAACAGCCAAACACTGTGTATCAAGTACAACTGTAGCATGGTGAAGTTAGCAAATACCTGATGTTTCAATAAATTATGGCTTGACAAGCAAAAAAGGTGTGAATTTACTGGAGGAAAATAGTTCTGTGGGAAACTGAGTAACTTTGTTTCCAGGTTTCATTGAGAATAATCCCATCAGATAGCTGTTGGTGTAAAGCCACCAAACCCGGCTTTCACCTGTTCATTCCATCAACGCATCAAAATAATAATCCCTGAATCATCGCGTTGTTCAGACGTCTCAAAGCGCTTCACAGAATAAGAGAAGTACAGAAAAGTGGATTGAATTTTTGGGGGAGAGAAATACTGTAGCCCACAGCCATTGTCTGACAAACAGTCATCTCAATAATACCGATGAATGACTAAATATGAATAAGTTAACAAAACTATATAATAAAAATAAATTAACGAACCCAATAAACTCATGAATAAATATAGAAATTTCACCACATTTCTCAAAGTCCCTGAGAATGAATTACGATAAACACAGTGATGGCATCATACAATCACATACTGTAAATCCATTGTTGTTGTTTTTTACAATGGTCATGATAACAATAAATTAATTTATTTCAAGATGAAAACAATTTAACATAATTTAAGGAATTTCCACGTAAACAGTTATTGATTTTTTTCTCAACCAAATAATCTTCAGAGAATCTTCATTCTCCTGTCATCGTTTGCGCCGTTAAGATGAGGATGTCCTGTAAGTTGGCTCTGGTCTCTTTCCCGATCACTTCCCGACCACAGGCGTTTGGGATTGGTCATCCTAAGTAAATGAAGCCAAGATTTGTTGGGAGCTGAGTCTTGTTGGGATGTGTGAGCAGGAGGTTACAGTACAAGTCCAGAGACCACTGTACAGCGCCCCCCGCAGGCCGCTCGCCCTGTGACACTCACTCACTTTCGGATCCAATTCAGAAATTGAAAGTCGCAAAACGTGACCAATTCCGGGACTTGGCTTTATGGGCGAGGACTCCGGGTTTGGGGGGGGTGGGGGTGGGCGGAGTGGGGGAGGGAAAGGGGGCCAGGCGGGGGCTGCCAAGTTACAGTAGAGGCTTCTAGACCCAACCAAGTGTCAACATTAACGACGAGTGGAATCCCACTGTGATTTACACTAACTCTCACTCTGTGGTGACATTAATATTGGGACATTTCACATCCTCCAAAGCCTCCACTGACAATCAGTGAAGACACTGAGCGGAGGGATTCAGAAAACCAGGAACATTTGATGTCAAATAAAGTCAAAGTGAATAAGATATAAAATACAAATAGTTTATTGAAAAATATTCTTAGGTTTCAGTTCAAAATATACATACGTTGATGACAAACAACACAAATCAGCAACAGCCAAACACTGTTTATCAAGTACAACTGTAACATGGTGAAGTTAGCAAATACCTGATGTTTCAATAAATTATGGCTTGACAAGTAAAAAAGGTGTGAATTTACTGGAGGAAAATAGTTCTGTGGGAAACTGAGTAACTTTGTTTCCAGGTTTCATTGAGAATAATCCCATCAGATAGCTGCTGGTGTAAAGCCACCAAACCCGGCTTTCACCTGTTCATTCCAACAAAGCATCAAAATAATAATCCCTGAATCATCGCGTTGTTCAGACGTCTCAAAGCGCTTCACAGAATAAGAGAAGTACAGTAAAGTGATGGTATATTTTTTGGGGGAGTGAAATACTGTAGCCCACAGCCAGTGTCTGACAAACAGTCATCTCAATAGTACCGATGAATTACCAAATATGAATAAGTTAACACAAATAAATAATAATAATAAATTAACGAACGCAATAAACTCACAAATAAATAGAGCAATTTCATCACATTTCTCAAAGTCGCAAGGAATAAATTATGGTAAACACAGTGGCGTCATCTTAGTATCACAAAGTATATCCTCCATCGAATATATTTTTTACAAACATCATAATAAGAATAAATTAATTGATTTAAATATGAAAATAATTTAAAATAAATTAGGTAATTTCTTTATCGATAGATATTGTTCTTTTTTCTCAAGCGAATAATCTTCGAAGAGTATCTTCAGTTTCCTTTAATCATTTTTGCTGTTAAGGAGATGATTCCCTGTAAGTTCTCTCGGGTCTCTGTCCGGATCACTTCCCAAGCACAGGCGCTGTAACTCTGTAACAGACAGACAGATGTGGGGATGGGGGTCAGTCACAGTTGGAATTAAATGGAATTAAAAAGTCACATTTGTTATGTAAAAAAAAAGACACAATTGAAAATATTGTTGTACCTTCTGTTTGAGGAAGTTTCTCAGATTCCCAAAGTAACTGTGGATGGTGGATTGGGCGTTCTGAATGGAGTCAGATCCCGTTTCGTGGACACAAACTTTCAGCTCTTCCTGCACACGTCCCACCACTTCCCGGAAGCGATTCACCTGCGTCACGTCCCAGGTGACGGAGGTCATGTCCTTGCGGTAGATCTTGCTGAGGTATCGGAATGTCTTGTGCAGTAGCACAATCCTGTCGTTGTTCTGTGGAAACACAAACACACAAACACAGTCACACACACGTCCTGATTAATGTCCTCAAAATGCTCTCCTCCATTCCACCATCGGTGGCTGCGTTTCCAGCCGCTCCAGCCTGAAACTCTGGAAATCTGTTCCTCAATCCCTCCGCGTTCCCTATCCTTCCCCATCTTCAGCTTCCTCCCAGTCACATTCCTCTTCGGTGGAATTTATTCGCCCTGACTTGCAAATGCCTAATAATAATCCGTCCTAAAACACCACAATAATAAGATTGGTCATTTCAATTCACGAATGATTGTTGGGACAATGCAGTGCGCAATTGGCCACTGTGTTTCACCCACCAAACATACGCTCGATTCACTTGTAGGACTCCACATTCCTGATAATAATCCTTCCAAAAAATCCTGTCATAAATTGGTCATTTCAATCAATGACTGTTTGTGTGGGTGGGGGATGCTGCTGTGCGCAATTGGCTGCCGCATTTCGCCTACAAATATACGGTGAATTAACTTTATTCTATTCTGTGAAGCGCTTTGAGACACAGTCCACAAGACATGAAATGCGCTACAGCAAAGCCAATGATTATTATTATTATTATTAATAGTCACTCACCTGCAAAGGCAGCAACAAGAGGAGCAGGTTGGGGGAGGGGGGTCGTCAGATCCGCTCTCACTTTCGCACAGTGTCTGGGTACAGAACCTCCCTGTAATAACACACATCACCATCAGTCAGTCAGTGAGAACCTTCTCCATCCATCACCCAGCCCAGCCCAGGACAAACATGGCCACACACACACACAGCCTGAGAGAGACACAGAGAGAGACAGAGACACACAGACAGAGAGAGAGAGACAGAGACACACAGAGAGAGAGGCAGAGAGAGAGACAGAGACATACAGACAGAGAGGCAGAGAGAGAAGGGGGGAAGGTGTGAGGCAACTAACTTACCATCTCATCCAAGCTGTTGAGAGCCTCTTGGACTAGAACTTGCTGTAACCGCAGTTTGGATGGATGTAAGTCCATCTTGGAGCAGCTCTGAGCCAGGCAGCAGCACAGAGTCACTAACACACTGAGGCTGTAGAGGGAATGAGACGCCATTCTGCCAACCATCCTGAGTCAATGAAGCCAAGGTTTCCCCGAGTGTTGGGTGTTGGAACCAAGTTGGGAGCTGTGTCTTGTTGGGAGGTTTTCAGCACAAGTCCAGCGGCTTCTACCAGAGCTAATCCACACTGAGCCTGGCTGGCGAGGCGGGTTTTTGTAGTAAAACTGCATGTTTACATGTCAAAAGTGAAATTCGGCTGCTCCTGAGGGCAGATGGAATCGAAAACCCGGGAATTCCTGGAGAGAAAACAGAAAGTTGTTGGGAAGTTCAGGGGCAGAGGCTCCACAGCGCCCCCCGCAGGCCGCTCGCCCTGTGACACTCACTCACTTTCGGATCCAATTCAGAAATTGAAAGTCGCAAAACTTGACCGACTCCCGGACTTGGCTTTGTGGGCGAGGACTCCGGGTTTGGGGGTGTGTGGAATGGCGGGGAGGGGGTGATGGGGTGGGGGGGGAGGGGGTTAAGGAATGGGGGTGAGGGATGGCGGGGGAGTGTTGGAGGGGGGGGTGGTTCTGAGTGCGAGGTGGGGAGGGAATTCTTTAATAATGTGAGATTTCTCATCCTCTAAACGTCGCCACAGAGTCAGTGAGCGCCTTGTGCCTTTCCTCTTGATGTCCTCCAATGCCATCGTCAGTTTGGTCTCCACTCTTGCCGTGTTTGATGCTCTGTAGGTCTGTCTACATGCAGGTCACCCCTTTTGTGAACCAAGCTTCCCCCAACCCCCCCCCCCCCCCCCCCCCCCCTCACCTCCATTCTCGGCGGCCTCCACAGTCCATCTCCTCCTCGTCATCTCTACTCCCATTCCCATCACCGCCAATGTCGCGGTTGCCTTCTCTTCCCAGACCATTCATCTCGCCATCATCCTTGACCTGACGCCCGCCCCCACCCTGGCCTATGTTGTATACCATCTTATTCACCTCCTCTCCCACCCAATCCCCACCCCATACCCCCACACCACCCCATCCCTGGAGCTCTCCCTACCTCTACATCCCCTGTTTTTTTTTCTTGGACTTAACAATAAATAATAAACACCCATTTGCTTCAGAGAGATTCACTGCAAAAGTGACTGTTTTTGCTTCCTCCCCACCCCCGCCACCCACACCCTCCTCCCCGTTCACTATCAAGCGTTTGGTGTTGATATTTATTCCCTTTGATGACACATATATGTGTATTCATATATACTGTGTATATGTGTGAAAATGATTATTGAACACACACACACACCCCGAAACCCTATGTGTGTGTCAAGGGTGTTGTGTTTATTTTAAACCGTGTGTTCGTGTAAACATTGACTGCGTGTAGTGCGGAGGGGGTGAAGGTGGGGGGAGGGGAGGGTGGGGTGGGAATGGAAAAGGAATCCTAATGATTCGCTACGTCACTGACCCGGGGGAATCCCCGAATCACAGTCGCAGCAAAAGTGAAAGTGCTTTTGTGTGTGTGTGTGAGAGAGAGACTGTAGGTGGGGGAGGCTGTGGGTGTGAGAGATTGTGTGACGTGCTGAGATAGGAACAGGGTTTTCCTTTTCTGTTTCTCACCCGACTGAGAGACACAGAGAGAGGGTTGGTGAGAGAGAGAGAGAGGGGTGGGGGGTTAGTGGGTGACAGAGAGAGAGAGAGAGGGGTGGTGGGTTAGTGGGTGACAGAGAGAGGGTTAGTGGGTGGCAGAGAGGGAGAGGCGGGGTGGGGTGGGGGGTTAGGGGGTGACAGAGAGAGAGAGGGGGGTTAGTGGGTTAGTGGGTGGCAGAGAGAGGGTTAGTGGGTGGCAGAGAGGGAGAGGCGGGGTGGGGTGGGGGGTTAGGGGGTGACAGAGAGAGAGAGAGAGAGAGAGAGAGGGGGGTGGGGGGTTAGTGGGTGACAGAGAGGGAGGGGATGGGGTGGGGGGTTAGTGGGTGGCAGAGAGGGAGAGAGGTGGTGGGGGGGGAGGTTAGGGGGTGACAGAGAGAGAGGGGGGGGTGGGGGGTTAGTGGGTGACAGAGAGAGGGTTAGTGGGTGGCAGAGAGGGAGAGGCGGGGTGGGGGGGGGGGGGGTTAGGGGGTGAGAGAGAGTTGTGGGGGGGGGGGGGGGGTTGGTGGGTCAGTGGGTGAGAGGGAAATGCCAGCGGATTATTCTCCACATCCACACCCGGTACCGAGCCCCCGGCGGGTGACGGCAGCGAGTTACCGGCCGTTTGAGGCGGGAGGAGGGACTGGGACCCGGGGAGGCGGTGACCGCGGGAGCCAGCTGCTCGGTTGGTGGGACTGGGACCGGTTAAAGCGGGAGACTCAGACCCAGGACCAAAGGGAATGGTGAGTTATTTAAAACGGGAAGAATTAATCCGGTTAAAATGGCGTAAACGTGCCGCCAACAAGCTGACAAACAGAGTGAGGTGTGGAGGGGGGAGACGAGTCCAAAGGTTCCCCTTTGGCAGTTGACTATTGACGAGATGGAAGCCACACTCCCTCGGCTCCTCACCCTCAAAGCCTTTCCTCTCCTCTGGCTCTGACCTCCTCACCCCCACCACTTGCACTGTACCCCATGCAGCTCAATCCTATAATCAACCAATGTGACCAGAGTTTTGTTTTTGGGGGGTGGGGGGGAGCTGCTGTTTGGGGTGAAGAGACACCTTCATACCTCATGCACACATCAGCCGTTTTACCTCTCAACTTGAACCGCGGCTGATCAGACTTTTGAAAACTTTTCCCGTCAACAATAAACAAGTATAAATTCTATTCTGAGCGAATTGTCAGGTTCCTGTGGGACCGCAGGGATGTGTGTCCAAGACATCTCTCTGCTGTGTGCGACAGAGAGGGTGGGCAGCAAATACTTTCACTGGTTACTGTAAGACGGTAGTGTGTATTTATATACCTGACGCTGATATTTCAAAACTTCTTTTTTATTTTTGAGGTGGAAACTGCAAAAAAAACAAATGGTGAAATGTCCCAGCTGGGTCTGGTAGACAATTCCACAGGTGGTCACATTAACAAATAACAGTTTCAAACCTTCCATGTACAGTACAAACTGGATTTGAATTATATAATTAATTGAGGAGAGTTAAGTTAGCACATTATTTTTCTGTCTATTTAAAAATTAAAAAAAAAAAAAAAAATCTGATAAGAGTACTTGGCTCTTTGGCAGCTGCTTGTGTGTGTCGCCTTCTCCGCAGGGTCCTTTACGGCGACCTTCTCGAGTTGGAGGGTCCACTGTAACACAACAAATGTCAGGTAAGCCAGCCGCACCATCACAGCCTCTCGGGCACAGTCCCTGCGGGGAAAAAACGTGACAGGATTTGGGAATCCTTGCTCTCCCTCAGGTCTCTGCTGAGCATTGGTCTGGAAGCCTTGGCTGCTGGCTGTTTTCGCAATGTCTTAACACCGAATCCCAAACCAAATCAAGCTGATTTACCTGAAATTAGCTCTGCTAAATACTTCCTCCTCCTCCGAGGAATCCTTGTAATGTGACCCGTGTCCCATTGATTTCTTGCGGACCGAATCCAATGGTTGGTACAAATCTTGGAGCCAGAGTGGCTTCGGGGTACTGGATTTGACTGGTTCCTGGGAATAAGAGGCAGCAAGTTAATCATGCGTCACTCAGAGCCATGTCTTGTCTTCCCGGTGTTTGGACTTGAGTGGGAATATTACCTTGCGTGGCTGACCGTCCGCTTCTTTCTTCTGAGAGCTGCCAGGAAATCACATAACATCAGGTACGATTCCAACCATTTTCACCCCCTCCCCCCCCCCCCACCCCCCCCCACCCCTCTCCCCTCCCCATCCCCCCCCCCCCCACCCCCCCCACCCCTCTCCCCTCCCCATCCCCCCCCACCCCAAAAAACACAGACCATTCCATGTCACAGCTTATTCAAGAGAGCGTTTACCTTCCAGATTCCTCTTTACATTTATCAGCATTCTTATCTGATCTCTGAGAGCAAATCTATCGGCAGAAACATAAGGTTGGTAGGAGTGTTTGGCTGTTTAAAGTGATTCATTTTGTTTTAGTTCAAAATGCAAACTTGCAGCGTAAATGATCTAAAATTAAAATCAAGGATGTATATCCGGCTTTTCCCGTGTCCGGGTACCAGTCTGTGTAGTTTCCGACAAGGCCAGACCTACCTCTATTAGACACACCACTGCTATAATGATCATCACCACAACGGTGACTGCGATAGCCAGGAGCAGCTTATGCCCGTATTCCACAGAGGATAAGCTTGCGGGCTTCTGTAAACAAACACAAAACACATTTGCACTTACAGCAAAACAACTGTCTCGAGATTCTTGTCTCTAAAATGGTCAAACGTGAAATAAAGGGACAAAAATGTCTCGGAAGTTTCTGTGTAGGTCACACGTGCTTTTTAACAACAATCTGTTTGTTTTTTTAACGCGGAAAGTTGCTTCAGGGCCTTGGCCCTGAAGCAACATGAAAGGCGCTACCCAAATCAACGTGTTGTTGTTCTTGTTGTTGTTAAACCACCGTTCGCCCATTTGAATATTCAGCAAAATAAGCGAAATAATATCTTATTGATATTGCTAAAAGCAGCTGGTATATTTATTAAAATTACACTACTTTACTCTGTTTCCGGCGCAAGAATAAAATTTTTTATAAGCGAGATTTATGTTGCCAATTAGCTCCACCTGTGTTTGAAGCCAAAATCAGGTTTTCCTATTCAGTAATTGGAGTACCTTATGTTCCGGAACGATTTCTGTTTCATGGTGACCACTTGGGTGTCCACTTGAACTTCCTGATTTATTTGGCACTTTGGGGTTTTCATTGTCCGTTAGCCCTGAATCTGGTTCTATCAGCTTTTCTTCTGTAGCCATCCCTGGCTCTGGGCGTGTCGTTATCTCGTCAACGTCATCAGTTTCATCTGGACGCAAAAGTGAAGGCTTCCAAGACTCAAATTCAGGCAAATATTCTTTCCCTTCATATTGCTTCATAAGATGTCCTATTTTAGCAAGAAGTTCTGTGCAAGCAGCTTTTAGTTTAGGCTTCAGACAATCTATTTTAATTATCCTTATTACATGCGCGAAAAGAGTTTGTATATCCTTGTTTGGTTCCACTAGTTTTACTTCTTCATTTACTTTACTCTCAAACATATCATCAACATTTGCTCTGCCAACAGAATCATTGGATGAAATACTCTTGATGGATTCTTTTATTAGTTTTCGACGATGACTTGGGGGTAAAGCTGGGGTGAAAGTTTCTTCCATTATCTTGATTTCTGTTTCATGAGGCCCTGGGTTCGTTGGCTGCTCTGTAACTTCTTCTATCTCCACTTCAATTTCATTTCCATTGTGTGGAATCTGTGGCAAACGGTGTGGTATATGCAATTTTGCTTCGTTTTGTAATTGTGAACCATTAGTCAAAGAATTGTCCATGAAGGTGCCTATGGGGCCGTACCAAGGCTTACCTGAAATATTAATATTTCGATCATCTGTAGGCTCACTTGGGAAATCAATGATTTTTACTTTCTTAGTGTGCCTTCCTCCCTTATCACGTGGGTTTTCTGGAGACTTTGCATTCCCAGACTTAAGCGAAGCATTGTCCAATCTTCGAGCAAATTCATCAAATTGTGTTTCTTGCATTATTTCAACTGGCATCTCGTCAATCACTGGAGGAATAATGAATTTTTCATACAATTGAATGTCATTTCCTGTTGGTATTTCCTCTTTCATTCCTTTCAACATTACTGTATTCTGTTCTACCACGGGATTGTCTTTGTCCAGATTATCGGCTCCTATTTCTTGCGGCACTGTGGTGTCTATCAACAATTCCATTTCGGTTATATTATTCACTGAAATAAATTCATCCAATTGTCCAGCACTGCTGGTCGGTTTGACTTCCGGAGGTAATCCCCCGATTTTCTCCCTAAACGATGGTTCCTCCCTCTTAACCCGCTTGATAACTTTGTGTTTCGGGGAGTCTGACTGCTGATCGTCATCAGCATTTTGCCCAGGAAGGAAGCGATGCTTCCCCCCCGGTAAAGGAGGTCTCTCATTTTTATGCCCCTTTTGGCTACTGAAACGAGGCGGGCCTTCCGCAGAATGGTTTGGTGTACGACGTGGAGTTTCAGAAAAGTGCGGCTTATACTTATTTCTATCCGTTTCAGGCTGCCTGTGTTTCCGACTAGGCTTTTCAGGTTTCAGGTTTGGAACCAAATGATTTCCAATATAGAGGCTGTTTTTATTGTCCTCTATTTGATGAATCAGACCTAGCTTAGAAGATGATCTTCCCATCCCAGCGTTTCTGTTTTTATGTGATACATTTTGGTTGGCATGAGCATTGCGTTGACTAAACAGTCCCATGATTTTGTGGTTCTTCAGAGACATCTGAGACCTGATCACAGTTCCATTCACCATCAGATATGTTCTGGTCGCATCTGTAATAGAAGTACAGGTAAGGAAATAGCTAAGGTATCATTTGGGGTAGAATTTGGAGTGTCCCGGAAAGTGCTGTTTCTTATGACAATGATTATTGTAAGGTCTACAACAACAACAATAACTTGGATTTACTGAGGCGCTCTGGCGTGGAGGGCGCTATATAAGTCCAAGTTGTTGTTGTACATAGCGCTCTCCACACCTTTTGGGGTGAGATATTGGCGGAGACAGGCGATGCATCGGAGATGGAAGAAAGCCGTGCTGGTGAGGGACCAGATGTGATGAGAGGAAGGACAGTTTGGGGGGTTGAACCTGACGGCTAGGTTGCATACGGGTTCAGAGAGTTTTAGGGGCAGGTCGGGTAGGTGGAGGAGATGAAAACCGTGGGATTCCTGAATGCGACTAGAAATTGAATCTGTCTCACATCAATAATGAGCACTCTGCTCCTGGCCAATGATCCAAGCAGATGACTCATAGATACGAAAAAAAACCAACTCTATGGCCCTGATCTTCTATTTTATTTCAGAATTTCTGTATTTACGGTAATTGTGATATCAGTTTCCAGTGTCCACTAAACCGGATGATATATATGTGCAACATACACATGTTGTAGATGATAAGAGATGTCCTACCACAGAGGATCTCATTGGTACAGGAATCCGCACATTCTTCGTTCATGACTTTGAAGAGAACCTCAATCGTCCGAGCAATATAGCAAAGACAGCACCTCACAGCATCAGGCACAACACTGTCAAGGAGCACAAATTATTAGTGTGTAACAAGAGTCAGAGCAGAATTGTACTACATTCTTGAATTCAGTCTTAGAACAATTGTGGAAAATCTGCTTCTAAATTGAGACCGAGTTTTAAGAATTATGCACACTTCTATATGATCTTAAACTAAAGAAAAAAACGGATATTTTATCAATGATGAACTAGCTGAAGTTTGGGGCCTCTGGAACATGAACAAAAAGAAGTGGTTCTGCAGGTCTACAGCAAGCTGGGGTAGATCTCATTTGGAGTATTGTGTTCGGTTTTGAGTAGCCAACCTTAGGAACGATAATTTGGAATCGCATTGTCTAATCTGACACTGAAAGGTAAGGAAGATGTTGCATTGTCGGAGGTCCTGACCAACAATTCCCCCCAAACAGAATTGGTCACTCACTCAAGGCGGTTCGTGGGACATAACTCCAATATGGAGAAAATGGGACTAAAAGATCTTAATGGCAGAACAGACTCGAAAGGGTGGATGGCCTCAATATTCCCCAATGACTTACTGTGCTATGAGCTAACACAAGCTTGTGTAATGTACCACTGTGTAAGAAGCAAACACACTCACAGATGTGCAATGTTTGGAACGGCCATAAAAGCAGGGAACATCATTTGAATAGAGAGCGCTGTCCCACTTAGATCTCTGAAGGTAAAAGAATGGCAGTAGGTTACAGCAAAGGATACCATAAGTGTTGGAAGATAGCGACAAGTAGTCAGTTAGGATTGTTATTGCATGGTAATGTCGACTGCCAGAGGCACTCTCCCCCCACCGGTATTCATTTGAAATTGAATCGGATTGCCTATAGTCAGCAGGATCGTAGCTTTGCTGTTTGTATACATACCTACTTTCATACTGAAAATAGTGTCAGTGGGGATAGCTTGCCTCTTACACATCCAGGGAATTTCTAATTGATATATTGCAAGTTTCCAGCTTTAAATCATTTGTTATGCTCGGTGACACACACACATAATATAATCTCCTTTATAGTTTGCACAATATTCCAAATAGGGTCTAACATTTATTCAGTATGCATATTTTTAAATTAATATTATGATTACAAATAATAGTCATATTAATAGAACATTAATAGAACATGGGGTTACAAGATTTGGAGATTTTATCTGTATCTCACACAGGACTGCAACATGAGGTGGGAGAACTCTGGTTGGCCGCAGAATCCCGTTAGGCTGAGCTGAAAGCAAAGGCAGTCATGGCTTGCACTCCAAGTCACTATCCACCTGCCTCTGACAGTGAGTGTTCATGTGGGTGTAAGGATTAGACATGTCTGTCTGAACGCAACAACTTTGGGAGAAGTTGGGGAGAACTTTATTTGGAAAGGTGAGAGGTTAGGAAATTAAAGTCAAGTTTTTCTCTACGAGAAGTTGAACTATCTTTCATTGAACAAGACCTGGGTAAAATTCGTCTTTATCAGCCACCTACCGCTGAAGCTACAATGGTTTTCAGGTGACCAATTCCCTGCCCTTAGCTCAGACACACACTGTGATACTCACAGGAATTCCATGGAGGGCAGTTTGTCAAATGCATCGTTCTCTATCACTTGCAGTGGGTTGGCCTTCAGGGTTCTAAAAATCAAAGACAGGAGACTGTTTCTGGCATTAGCTCAAATGTTATTGTAAAAAGGCCTTGTAACCTTCCTTGCCATTAATATGTATAAACTCCACTGCTGAAGTTTGCTTCATTCAGTGTATTTGGTAGAGTTAGTGTGCTACTGTCTACTTTTTCTTTAATGTTTTTTCTCCCATATACTCTTCTGGATACTGATGGGGATAATATTCCATCGGTGCATCACCCAAGTGCCTGGTCTCCTTCTGTGTGTGTGTGTTTTTTTTTGCCAAAGCATTAGCGGGTCATTCAATAGTAGGGAAGACAACTGCAAAATATGACCTTGACCAAACCAGAGGCCTCAAATTTCCCATAGTGCTAACCTTGAGACTTTTAAAATAAAATAATTGCAGAATTTTGGTAAATTTGTAAATTTAGTCTTCATTTAACAGTCTTCATTCTGCAGTTCTTAATAAGAGTCAGTGGTGTCTAAGCCAACAGCTGGCAAATGCTTACAGAAGTCTGAAGAAACGTAGTCCATGCCAGGATTTGAATGTCCCATCACTCAGTTTATTAAGCTGATTGTAAGAAAGATCACTGTGTAATAAACAGCAAAAAAAAACGCATTTTAGTTTTACGGTTGTGTTAAATTCTCAGATGCTCATTTTACTTTGATTTTAAATGTTTGACCGATACAAACAATCAGGGAAAGGAAGTTGAATACATTCTCAAAGGAGCGAATAAAATAAATACAGTACTTGCATTTAACACCGCGCCTCATATCAGAATACCTGAAAGTGCTTCACACGATGAGACACTTGGCAGTGTAATAACTGTGGCCAAACATGGTAGCTGATCTGTGCCAGAAGTAATTTTACAGTCCTGCACCTGTCCTGTGCACTAGACTGTATTATGTACAAGCCATGGGGAAGCATTCTGTGTACAGTACTGTGACATCCTTGCTAATAAGGCAGAATTATTCATTGCACCGACAAACTGCCCTTGAGAATCTGGCCTTGTCATATTTGCTTAATACTTTAACTATTTCTCTCCCATCCCAGATGATTCTATATTTCCAAGATAATATTTAAACTCACAGAACCTCCAGGAAAGGCAACGCCTGGAATGTATAGCCTGAAATTGTCGAGATTGCGTTTGCAGAAAGATTCCTATTTAAAAAAAAACAACAATACATTGCTCAGTAATCTTTTCCATTTTATTCCATAATCATCCTAAAAACCTGAGAACATTTATTTGAAACAAAGGTTACAACCCATTCACACCCAGGAGATCTAAATGAAACAAACAAACAGCTGTGGTCTACCTGCAGCCCACCCTATCTGTAAATTTCAGACTACAGTATCAGTTCCCCCCTATAATTATAGTTCAATCACAGTATAAAACCCAATAACTGAGATAGTAAAATCACTAGATGCACGTAAAATAGGAAACCTAAAACATACGATTCACAATAATTGATTAAAAGTGCTGTACTTACAGTTTTTTCACTAAGATTAATCCTTCAAATGAATCTTTTTGAAGCGTCGAGAGGTCGTTTTTATAGAGGTCTCTAAATAATTAGATTTTTTTTAAAAACAGCAGCTAATTTATGAGAATTATCATTTTAAAAACAGCACATTTTAGAGTCTTAATTAAAATGACCAATCTTTTCCTACAGAAATTCATTGCTATGGTATACCATAGCAGCCCAGTATACCACTATATTGAATTTGAAACAATCTTATTTTTGTCATTTTAATCACTTTGACAGAAACAAAGGCGAGATGTGGGATTGAAGTTTAGCTATGTTTATTTGGGGGCATTACAAAGACCCTTGCCAGACGTTTCCCTCAGGAGATGGACTGGATGAATTGGAATATACAATAAGGTATTTTCAAATCATGCATGGTGGCATTTGAAGGTGGCACATCGGAGCCATCAATACCTGACGTGACTTTCTTTCACTCTACCAATAAGTCACAAACCTAGAAAAATGTAAACCATTTTATGGTATTACATAACATGATACTGTGACCATTTATACACATTACTCCTGTTGGTACTTTGCTCAAAGCAGTGAATGGCTATAAGTAGAGTGACGAACTTACAGGGTTTCTGTCCATCGGTAAGGAAGCCAGTTACTTTCATGGAGACTACTGATGTTATTTTCACCAAATTCCCTGTGGAGACCAAAAAAAGCGTGAAAATCCTGAGAGGCACAGAATACAATGTAGAGGGGAAAACCAGCACCATCTGCTCTGCTCACTACCAACATCAATTGTGTAAATCATGGCTTCATGTGTTATCAAACTAAAGTATCAGATATAGGATTAATCAAGGGTAA